>CANUEP010048565.1:0-115024 GCA_947857235.1 Jatropha podagrica | reverse complement strand
CCCCCCCCCCCCCCCCCCCCCCCCCCCCCCCCCCCCCCCCCCCCCCCCCCCCCCCCCCCCCCCCCCCCCCCCCCCCCCCCCCCCCCCCCCCCCCCCCCCCCCAACACAAAACCTATAACACCTGAGTGTTCACAACATTTTATCTTGCCTACTGGAAAGAGTTTGTTTTTAGCACAACCAAGTCCTAATAAAATATCTAGAAACATGCATAAATAGGAAATGAAGGACTCAATTTTGAGACCCATGAAAGGCTTTCGACAATCAAGTAGCAGAAGCATCTGTGATCATATGCCTGGAGAGAGGATACTATCCATCCATCTATAGTGACAATCCCTCACTAGTTACAAGTTTTGCGCTTCTCCATGGTTCTTGGGGGCTGCGAGAAGCAAATATTGACATACAATAGTGAAGGCTTAACCAAATACAAATCATTAGAAGGATATGATAATAATACAAAAAGATGACAAGATGTGGAAGTAGAAATTCGTTCATTGCATTTTCCGTTTGACAGAACATACCTAGGCCAATTGCCTCTGAACTTTTCATGATCCTCAGCCTCCTACAAGTGTCAGTGAACATCCTGCAAAAATAAACATTAGTAAAATCAAGAAGATAAAGTGCTATAAAAACACAGGAATAGCACTGTAATCAGTACAAAATTGCACTTAGACCAATTCATGATTTGATAGTCAGGACAGTAAAGTATTGCAGTTAAATGAATGTTGCGCTGTTTCAGCTTAGAGCATTGATGCTCGATTACCAAACTGGGGAAGCAAACCTCTATTTCGTAGAACGGATGACCCCGAGATGTTTGTCTAATTGCTTATCATCCATGCATCTTAGTAACTAGAAATCAATAATTACTACAGCACTTATGAATTCATCCAACCTAGATATGCTGCTAGGCATTAATCAGATATCTATCAGAAATATGCTTTGGAAATCAGACTTACTTCCAAGGAACATCACCAACAAGCATCCAATCGCCATCTTTGTCTTCATAGGTGAGCACATATTCAGAACCGTGCAGGAGATCGATTATTCGACTCTCACTCAATCCATCTCGGCTGGGAACTCCATGAGAGCTACACTGACCTGAATCAGTTATTTATAAGCAGAAATTAACTTCCTTCAGATAGAAGGTGCTACTTATGTTTTCAATAATGAGATGTGGAATAAGAGAGTAGTGCAGGCATGCTAAAAAAGAAAACAAAAGTTGCATGTTGCAAAGGTCAGATAGAACAATTAATTTTCAACATTAACTATTTCCAACTTCAATCTTACAGTTATGGCTGTCATCTCAACTGCCACACTGCCAATAATTAAATCATGACAGCTGGGAATCCTGGATATTTAGAATCACTCAATGCTTTTCACACCATCCGTTTTTCTTAATGGCTTTATTTTAGATCAATTAGCATATTAGCTTTTGTACGATTCAAAATTGACCTTTGCATATTTCCAAAATAAAATCTTCACAACATGCTACTAATTAATGCGCCAATATTTTAAGCAAAAAAAAAAAAAAAAAAAAAGATTCTGGGTGAACTCATCAGGTCACTCTCCACTCTCGAGTACAAGAGGATGCTTACCCTTTGTTTGAACAAATGAAAAAGTTTATCTCAAGCATCATGAGAACAATTTAAGTAATGAAAGTTGTTGACAGAATTAGATAAGAACTGGTTGAGCGAGACATAGAGACAGGAGCAGAGATATTGACAGTTGAAGATGCTAAAATAAAACATGATTACATGAGATGCATTACAAAGAGGATTACCAATGGTGAAGCAGCTGAACATTTTTTCCAGTGCTGAAGAAAGATCCGTATAGCTGCCATAGGTTTTGAGATCAACTTTCCTCAGATAAGGAGCACCATCCATACTGACTTTAATATACAGACATCCTGATCCCAACTTGGCTTCTGCATCATCATCATTCTTTCGAGGATGAGAAGCCATTGTGTTCTTTCGGAAGGAACGGATTGGTGGCCATCCCACAACTTGAGCTCTGTCACAAAACAACACAAAGAAGAGATTATTTTGGATCTGTTTACAACAACTCTTGGTAACACAGTAAATTGTACTGTAAATTAGGAGATTCAATTTCCTCCTGAAACGCCAGAGAGTAGAATATAAAACAATAAGATCTATGGGCTTCAAAATTCGCAAAAGCATGTCTAAACCCTTGTTCTTTTATCTAAATTCCCGCATAATAAACATGAAAAGTGGGAATAGAAATCATATGGGACCTCCAACGCTCACTGCATTTCATGTAATGGATGGAAATATACAAGAAAACCAGAAAAAGGGCACTGTTTGAGAAAGTTCAATTATACGATGAGCCCGAAAAAAAAAAAGCGTAAACCAATTAGTTAATAATCGCAAGGAAAGGAAAGATCATTCAGAGCAGAACTCTCTAATAATGAAAGAAATCTAAACAATACTTCTCCTATATTTTGTTTTCTTTACAAAGAGGCATAAATGGAAAGCTTAAGCCAATATATATATATATTGAACGTATAGTTTTTGTAGTATTTTCATTCAGAAACGAAATTCTAGCTATTTTGGGCTAATTAAAAGTACAGCAATCTCCTAAAATAAACAAGTTTTCATCATCATCACTCTTCTTCTCTAGATTGGACTAAAACACAAAACATAACTCAAATTTCTATTTCTATTCTTTCCGAAATTACCTGAGACGGAAGAGAACTAGCCAAAAGTCATTAAAACCACGAAAATAATAGTTTAGAAAATCAACAAACAAAGACTCAAAGGCAGCGTAACAGCAGGAAACATGTAAAAACAAACCCCTTCTCAAAAGTCAAAAATCAAAAATCAAAAGAAAAAAAAGAGAGAAGCAGATAGCTAGTAAGTTACTTGGAAGCAGGAGCGATTCCATGGCCATTAACTCCAGTAATTTGATTCTTCTTATCCTGCGCGACTGGCTTCGGAGACTGGGGCACCCCTTCTTTGACAACCGGACCAGAATCCGTCCCAGCAATCACTTTTCCAGCATTAGCTCCTCCGGGAGAAAAATCAGGCTCAGATCCAACACTGCCAGAGAAAACCCAGTTGCCGGAACCACCATGAATGGCAACAGAGAAACCCCTTTTAGCACCTGACACAAAGCTCTTACTATTGCTACTGCTGCCGTTGATGCTGTTATTGTTATTGTTTAGACCAATATTCAGCTGCGAGTTTCCATTCTCCCTCTCCGGTGACTCAGAGCCAGGTAACCCGAGTCTCAACTCTGTAGCTTTCAAGTTAAGACCACCAGTAGAGAAGTTGTTATCAGAGTTTTCCATAGAAGGAATCTCAGATGATAAGCTCTAACGATATAGACATTAACAAATCTCAAACAAGGAAAACTAGATGTTATCACATGCAAAAAACCATGAAATGCCTATGAAGATGAACGAGACGAGAATAAAGAAAAAGAGAAACCCCTTTTGGATTGATGGAAGCAGAGAAATATAAAATGTAACTGTAAGCAGAGAAATGCTGTTTGGTTAAATTATGAAGTGGAAAAGGCTTCCTTGAGGTATTGTTTTTCATTCCTCTGTTTACGCTCTATATAATCCATTCCACTGTGGGAGACACATGAAAAAGAAAAAACCGAAAATTAAAATGAAAAAGAGGTTTAATGAAAAATAATAATAATTTAATTTCTTATTATTTTTTAAAATTTCTATTTTGTTTTTATATATATAATTGTAATATAATAATGATAATTATATGATTTATGTGGGCGACCACCCCGACAGTTCACAGAAAGTCTCCCAGCAAACTTTCCGATATTGCCCTTTTCACAAACATAATAGTCCATTCTTTTCAGTTTGCACCTAAAACCGCGCCCAGGATACTAACTTGCGCAAACAGAAGATGACGACGCGTGTAATGCCCGCCAGACGGAGAATCGGAGAAAACGACGGAACGAAAGGGAGGGGGTTTGGCGCTTCCCGAAAATCGGCCAAAATTGTCTCGGATTTTGAAACAGGAGCATGGTAGAAAATCGCTGCCGCGAATGCGATGCAAAGTGAAAAAACGGAAAAGGAAAGAAAATGATGAGAGATTTTTTTGGATGTTATGTTGTTTTGATACTGAGAAAACGAAAAAGGTTTTAATAATAATATGGAAAAGCAAAGAAAACGAAATTGCATGTCCTGGAAAGTGAGAGAATTTAGAGAAAGCTGACAGGAGACACATGTTTAATTTTAAAAAAAAATATATATAATTTGGGGATGAAAGGGAACTGACTCTGTGTTGTATATATTTGTATTTTGTACGTTTTATGTTGTGTTGTTGTTTGGGTTTTGGAGTGTTGTGGGATTTTCCTGGAAAATGTGCTTGGATTCTTTCTTTCTTTAAAAATTTTTTTACTTTTTCTGGATTAAAGGTCGGGACAAAAATTTATTGCTCAGTGCTGGTCCTGCTGAATTCACTTCTGACGCGTATAAGGGGTTTCGGAAACAGCAAAAACTACTCTAAATCAAATCAAATTTAAATGTTTTCTTTTCCTTTTTTTTTTTTTGTCTTAAAATTGAAATATGACATCAAAAATATTTTTTTGTCATTTTTTCAAAAATAAACATTCATTTTAACTTATTCCAAATCTAATGCGTCGTTATGTAAGTTTGTTAACTTTATATACTGAAATTATACAATATGCATTTAAACACCAATTTAATAAAATATTTTCTCATACCTGAAAAAGATTTATTTAGGACTAAAATGAAATTTTTAAAAATTTAAGGTGGGAAAAATAATTTCCACTATAAATTTTTTAAATATTTCAAAAAAAGCTTAGGTTCCATTCCTCACCATAATAATATTTTTAAATTTTGATTCACACTTAAATATAACTTCCTCACTTTTTATATGAAAATATTTTTCTATAAATAAATAAATATCAAACTTTATATTCTTCAATCACTTTTATGTAAGTATTTCCATTACTTGCTTCAAATTAAAGTGGGCAGAGATAAGTCTCCGCCGACGTCCGGGTTGTTGGGGGACAAAACGGCGTTATGTTGTGGAGTCGACGGTATTTCAAAAAGAAAAGAAATATTGATTTCTATGTTTCCAACATAAACCAATTGCTTGTCAATGAAATTGCATGTTCACAAACAAGAGTGAATTTAAAGGTGTAAGTAATTAACACTATCTTAATTTTGTGATTAATGATTAATGTCCAACGCCATAAAGTGCTTTTACAATGGAAATTTTTTAGAATTAAAATATATATTATACATGCTTTTTGAGGGGTAATAAGGTCATTAAAATAATAATAATGGAATAAAATGTTTATTATTTTGGATGTGTTTAACAATTTTTTTTTAAATAGTTTTTAGTTAAAATGTTCGAACGTTATTTAAAATGTTATTTGATAACATACAATTTACACTAACTCGTTTTGTGAGAAATTAACTCATAATTTTCGTAAATAAAAAAGTTCACTTTTATACTATGATTCTGAAAAATAAATCATAATTAACAAAGTGGAAAATTTTATTTTTCTCCTTTGCAAATGAATTATACATATATATATTTAAAAAGAATCATCTATCTATTAAGGAGAATCTCTGGGGTGGACCCAGAGATGAAAAATGTGGGGTCCTTGCGCTTGAATTGCTGGCAGTTGTGGACAGTAGGGCCCAAGAAGATATGTGAGTTATTATGTGATGGCACGTACCATTCGTGTTTGGCAAACCTCATTTCATGGGAGGCAATTTGTGGGTCCTCCTTGCTATGCACTTTTGTTACGATAATAATAACCTCTCCATGGTTTTAAAGTTCAGTAATAATCCAATGAACCAAATGCAAAGTCAATAAGTTTTACATTTGGAATCGTGTGGCCATAAATTTTTAAATAAAATGACGTTTTTATACGACAATACATCTTTAGAAATAGGATAGTTTTGTCAATATTCTTATTTTTAATTAATAGCCAAGTGAAAGGCAAATTCCCATGAAAAGCAGCACCTAACAGGACAAATGGACAAATGCTTTTTTGGCTTTTCTTTTTTTTTTTTAAAAAAAAAAAAGACCCATAAAATAATGTGCAATGGGAGTCATAGTAAGAGTAAAGAGTACTGTAGATAGAGAGGTAAAAAATAAAATAAAATAAAAAAAAGGCCAAGAGACAGTATGAATCTTTGAAACAGCAATAGTGGTGAGTGCTGACCCCATCCAAAGATTTGATTCAGGTTAAGGGAAAGAGAGACTGAGAGAGGTAGCAAGAATCACAATCTTTTTTTAGTCCTATCTAAAAAATTCTTCCTGTTACTTCAGTTGATGCTTTCTTGTTCATATTAATTCAGTCGAGCTTTGCCAAACTCGCACCATTTGTGTATATTTACGATTACATCTCCTCTATTATGATACCAGTAATACCAAAACTGGTAAAAGCATCACAGTTCTTTCACTCCTTTTGCCAAAAATGTTTTTCCGGGTAATATAAATTGCAACTTGTGCAAATAAATAAGGATAAAATAGATATATAAAATCAGAAATCTCTATCATTTTAGCCAGTAATTGTTAAAAAAGTGGAGTGATGAGTGTGGAATCTCTCAAAATAATTAGCCACAAATGCTTCCTCAGTGGAGACTGGTCACATGCAAAAAATTAGTGGACTTTGGTTGCTATATTGAGCTTGAAACTTGACAAATGACAAGGACAAGTAGGGCTCAAGCAGATGTGTCCAATAAAAAAAGCCCACACCTTTTTATCTTACACCCACTTCCTTCTACTACACCTATGATGCTTCTGACAGACAGGTTTATAACTCATTGGCAAAGTACCCATTTAATGCACTTCATAAACAATTTATTATGTTTAAGTATTTGATTATAAGGAGTAAATTGTCATTTACTGAAAAAAGCAATATTTTTTTATGTTGTGACTGCAAAAACTGGACAAAGGTTAATCATCATTCAAATTCAATGTAACAGGCAAATGATTAAGATAAGATTTCGACATTAAACATCCTTTCCATCAGCTTTAATGATTAATTAAAAGAGATAATTAACAAGAAAGGAGATAAGATAAAGTAGCTGGAAATGCTCAAAAGTAAACAACCTTTGCAAGAAATCAAGTCTGGTATTCGAAAGGTTAAATCAAGAAGTTTAACATCAGCAAGAGTGCCTTTCAATTTCACCCTTTTTTCCAGAGCCCACCTCCACCACCAACAATAACATCAATAATCAAAGTTTCTGCATATTATTATTAAAGAAAAGGAAACAATTCAGATTTTTGTTTCAACTCAAATTCAAAAATGTTATGGATTTAAAAAACCCAGATGGACATATTGGATTTTTTTTTTTTTTTTTCAATGATGTCAGAAAATAAATTTGATATGGCTTGGAAGAACTCTAAGTTCAAATGGCCAAATACTGACATTTTGGAGATTTTTGAGCTTCAAAAGTGAATTTTTTTTATTGAGAGATTCTGAGAGAGAGTATATGCATGGGAACATCATGTCACCAAAATGTTGTGTTTCCCATAAATGATTTAATTTAGACCAAACTAGTGCAAATTCAAGTCAGAGGACATCTGTAGTTGTTTCCTTAAAAAGGGGAAGCTTTCTGTGGCTTGGCAGCTGAATTTGGCAAAGTTTTAGTGGAGGTTATGTAGTTGGAATCCTGATGGAGCAATAAATGAGACATTCAGACGGGACATTAGAAGCCCAGAATCATTCTAATAAAAATTCAATCTTTCAATTATAAGAGCCACAATAGCGTAAGTAATGGAAGACCTAATTTTGAAGAAGATTGGGTACTTTTTTTAACGAGTGCTTTAGGATTGAAAAGCGTGGTGGGAATTGACTTTGCCCACAAACACTTTCGCTGTTGAAATTATGGAAGTAAGATATGGTTGCTAGATTAAAGACCCAACAAAATTAACATTAGTCAAAGGGATATGGAAACCTTCAACAAGTTTAGGAGATAAATGAAAATTAAATTTCCTCTCAAAATATATGATCATTCCTCATTTCAAATCAAACTTTTTAACGTTTATTCTTACATATGTATAAAATGATTTTAATTTTTTTTTTTCTAAAACAAAAAATTGACCAAACAGCGGCCGTCATTCTGTTGCAACTTTCAGCAAGTCTTCCCATGTGGTTAACTTTTCTCTTGGTTTGTTTCTCAAAGTCCCAAGCCTCTTCTCTTCAGAATCAATCTTTTCCCAACCATCGAATGGTACTACTCTAACATTTCTATCATCAAGTAACTCGAGGAGTCCACCTCTGCCTGGCTTTGACAAACTTGTAGCACCAGCAAGTGTTCCTTGTTCAAGGTCTTGTAATATGTTTCCAACCTATCATGACAAGATCTCAATTATCAACACAGCTACTTAAATTAACTGTATGACTTCCAGTCAATCAAATGCGAGAGAATTTACAGTTTCTTCAGCACAATAGAGGTTTGTAGCGATAATTCCAGTAGGTCCTCTTTTCAACCACCCACAAACATACAAGCCCTTCTCGAACAGGGTTGTATCTCCTGAAGCATCAGTGAGCACTCGACCACCAAAATTTGGAACCACTCCTGGAAAAGATCCCTCATAATGAGTAAATGAGCATTAAGCCATGTAACACACATATTCAGTACCACTAGAGGCAAAGCTGTCTTCCATACAGTTTCGATAGATGCTTAGACTAGGTCCATACACGAGTAACTGCCTTTCATATACCCTTATCTTCATACAGAATTGGAAGCACCGACTCAAAAGGTCAAACTTTTAGACAAAAAGAGAGGTTTTTTATTTCTTTCTTTTTCTTTTTTTCTTTTTAAGATTTTCAAAAGTTTCTATCTGCAGTTGTTTACTTTGGAAGAAAATAGAAGTTGGTTTGAAGACCATTTCAGTCAATATCCAACTTAAAGATCTTTTCTGAAGACAACATAAATATCAATTGATAAGCAAAAAAAAAAAAAAAAATACACGAAGTCCTAATGATAATGGCTGATGAACTCTCACTTCTCTAATTACCTTTCTGATGATCAAAGGGTAAACCATCAACAGGTACTGATTTATAACCAATGCTCTTTAGCACCATCCTACAAACAGAAAAAGTTAGTTATAAATTGTAATCAGTAGAGCATCCCAACTAGTGGTTTCACAATAGAACCAACAGAAAATTCCCCAATCATACAATGTTTGGTATGCCAAAATAATTACCCACAGTCAAGATCCTCGAATTTTCCAGTACCTACAGCAACCTGTTTTCCAGGGCCAACGCCTGCAGGGATTAGATAAAGCCATTTAAGAACTAGCATTTCAACATCAAATTGAACATGACTCATAAAGTTAAAAAAAGCCATCTTCTCCATTGAACTCTAATTATGCCAAAAAGAGTTTTCTGGATTTGTAACGCTTTTATTTCATTTCTTCCATTATAATCTTGATTATCATAATGGTGAATCAGATAACCAATTTTGCCTACAAGGCTATTTGAGACAGATTTAGGTTGGATCATGTTGCCTGGCAGCAGCATCATCAAAAGATTGAAAGCGAAGAAGCATATGAGATGACAAATGCAGCAGATCTGTTGACATAGAGTACCTTTAAGAACAGTCTTCTCAAAGTGCACACCAGCAACATGACCAGTTTGGTCACCAGAATCTAGAAACCTATCAGGTTTCCGGAAGAAAACAAAGTGAAGTTCTCTTTGACCTGAACTGGGATGGGAAGGTCCTGAGGCGGCAGCCTTAGAGAGCAACTCATAGACCCTCCTCTGAATTCTACTGCTTTTCAGCTCTTCCTTCGTCAAAAGACAGAGCAATAATACAAGAACAATCAACAGAAGCATCAGGTAAAGGAAAAAAAAGAAAAAGATAAAAATTTAATTAGGTTGGTGCTCAGAACTTGAGCTGTATCAGTTTGGTGAACTAAGTATTAAACTACGAATTATTAAACAAATAAGAACCCCAGGTAGACATCGCATCACTCCTCATTTTACTTAACAAAGCCTTATCATCTCTTACATCATAATTGGGTTTTATCAAATACATAACAGGAGATTGGTCATAAACAACCTAGTAGGAATTTCTCAGTTTTCCCCAAGAATATGTGTGGGGACATTCAGGTTAGCTGAACCACTAGTTTTTTGTTCAAATACAAAATTGGGCTACTTGATGTGAGTTCAAATCAAAAGCAAGCAATAACATCAAATTTCAATAATCCTTAGTTAATGCACAAAAAAAGAAAAAAAAAATAAGTGTTGAGATATACCTCATCTTCAGAGCTTTTAAGTAAATCGACTTCCTTGATGTGAATATACAAATCTTTAATACCTGCAACAAGATTGTACCATTATTGGAGTTCTGAAAAACTAACAAGATAAGGAAACCAGTTGCCAATGACTCCAAGCAAACCAGCGGCCAATGACTACAAACAATGAAAGATATAGCGAATGCATAAAGAACGACTACAAAGACCATACAAATGAAAAGTCAGTGCAGGCTAATTTACAGCAGGTCATGCACATAAAATCAATTGCAATTGCAGGTTGACCAATGGTTTCCAAATCCTTCATCATGCAAAAGAATCAGCACAGAAGTTCAAAAATGAAACTCCTCTTGTAAGCAGAAATGACCTTCACCACTTTATAAAGTTATTATCAGTACTGTTAGTGCCTCATGAAGCCAGAAAACAACATATTACGTCTCATTTTAAACAAACTATCATAAACTATATTTCGAATCAGAAAAAAAAAGAGAGAGAATTATAGTTAAAGAGTAGAAAGTTTCAAGATGTTAAGAATTACCAAGAACTTCACGTAGCTCTTTTGCAGTACAAGCCGCTTGGACTGGTCCACGTCTTCCAACTAAATAGACTTTCCTGTGATGACACTCATACAGTTAAGACACAAAACTTTGTAGAGCGCAGCAGATCCATCTGGACAGTATCAAATCAGGGAAAAACCTTATAGAGCTTTGTTCCAATGCAGCCAAAGCATGGCTCGCAATATCAGTTGTTGCCAATTCTGCTGTAGGACGTAGAAGAATACGAGCAACATCAAGAGCTACATTTCCCTGAGAAATATGCAACATGGATGTTACTCTTAAGTGTCATTCATATTTGCATATTACATCATTATCACATTACAGTTCTGCTACATATAATTTTAGAATTGTTTGATATTTCTGCTCCCATAATCCAACTTAAATTCTAGACACACTTAGAATTGGAAATTCTCACAACATTCTTATGGTTCTAAAAAAATTCATAAATTACATAATGCATAGCCCTCATTTGTTACAATTCAAAATTCTATAAATGCCTTCCACTAATCTAAAAAGGAGCACACCTGGCCTAAGATTACAGCTGTATCAGTTCTTTTTAAATCAGGATTCAGGTTTTTGCAATCTGGATGCCCATTATACCACCAAACAAATTCTCTAGCTGAGCGTATCCCCAACAAATCCTGTAAAAACATACATATGAAAGATATAAGAAGCTGCAATCTATTTGCAACATAAACATCGCATAAGTCAAAAGCATAACTGCAAGACATCTGTAAATAAAAAAGAAATTATTGGAAAAGGAGGATATCATATAATTTTATTTTTTCATTCCATGGAACATACTTCTCCAGGAATACCAAGATTTCCATCGCTTTCAGCACCATAGGCAAGAACAACCTGTTTTTGCATTTTTAAGAGTCAGCCGGACTGATAAAGCATATAAAACAAATACGTAACTGCAAAGCAGTATTTTGAAAATGATAATTCCCATACAATGAAGGGGGGGAAGCCCTTACCACATGATACAGCTCACGAAGCTCAGCTAGAGAAATGGAAGAGCCAAGAGTGACATTTCCAAAGAATGAGCACCTCTCATGTTGCACAACCCTTGAAAACTGGTTTATCACAATCTGTTGCAAGTTTTCTGGTAAATAAGTTCAAATAAGACAATTATTTTACTCCAATTCAAAGCGAAGGAAAAGGAAAAGAACAAAACTTTAAGGAAATACACATAATTTGCGGGGTAAAGGCAAAATGCTAAACTATGACGTCATTCAATCATTTGAAAATTTCAAATCCTGAACTTCTATTATTATTAGCTTCCAGACAAGAAAAAAGGAGGGAAAATTCACGAAAGGCAAAAATTCTGTGAATTAAACCATAAACTTTTGCAAATTTAAAATTTGAAAAATCACACCTTTGTTTCAGGATGATCAGGTGCAACACCGGAGCGTACCAAACCGAACGGCGTTGGCAATCGATCGATGATATCAATTTCCGCTTCTCCATGGGCCTTCAACATCTGACATTACAATTTGAAGACAAACACCAGAAAAAAAAAAAAAAAAAAAAAGATAAATCAGATAAATGTCCGATGGATTCAACTGAGAAATCCCCTAATGTTTTGAAGTATTACTTTCTCGGCGGTGTAGAAGCCAGCTGGTCCACTGCCAACAACACAGACGCGTAGAGGATGAGAAGATAGAGCGGAGAAGCTCCTTGATAAACGTGTCTTTGTTAGAAACATCGTTCTCGCTTTGAAAAAATAAAATGAAAATTGAAGTTAAGATATAATTTTAGGGTAGAGGTAGGGTTTTTGATTCCGAATGTCTGATAGTATCAAACTTTCAGGCATGCGAACTTGGTAGCTCGGAATGAACATGGAAGATGACGAGTTTGAATATGGGCTTAGCAGGCCCAATACATTAGGCTATTTATTTTCACCTATGGGCCTATAGTGGACTTTTCGAATTGGAAAAATAATTTTATTATTTGAAATAGCTAATCTTTCAATTTCTAATTCCCTTAGAAAACTAATGCAAAATCTCAATATTTTTGTTGAAGATCATTAAGTATGCATTTAGCGTCGAAGATTTTTAGCAGAGAATGAGAACATAAATACTTTAAGCTCATGCTCTTAATTAATAAAATAAAAGAGATATATTAGAATTTTGCTATTGGATAAGAAGTGGTAATGAGGATAAAGTGGTCATGATTATTACTTGATAATTAAGATTAATTGGAATAATAAATACATTTTGGCTGACAAAACATATCTCAACTACCGCCAAACAAATGGGTCAACTACAATTCTTATAACTATGATTATGTCTTGTTAGGTAGTCAACTGCAATTCTTATTTTCACTATTTACTAGAAAAAAATGTACATGGAAAAGGAAAGAATTTGGACATGGATCGGGTGAAGCATTTGGGAAACGGGTTGAAGTTGATATGTCATGATGACGCGAGCATGATGTATTTATTAGTCTCAATAATGCGCTCCCAATAAAAAAAGAAGAAAGAGGTGTATAGGAAAGAAATAATTAGATGATGGGGCCAGGGTTGATTTTTAAGATTTAAAAGAAAAAAAAAAAGACCAATAAAACAAACAGGGAAGAAAAAAAAGTTGTTAGAAGTCGGTGTCTAAAGACAAGTTTTTCTATCTTTTTTAACAATTTTTTAAATTTAAGGGCAAAAGTGGACCCTATTAGACTAGCCATATCGATGGAGTCCAAAAACTTTAAGTCACTCTCACTCATCCAAAGCCCAAACTTTTGTAGCTCTCTTAAACATAACAGACCCCTCTATTAGGCCCACAAACCGTCTCCTTGACTTCGTTAACAAAAGTCAAATCTTCTAACTCTTTTCTTTTTTCTTTTTTTTCCTCTCTCTATACCGCCCATACACCAAATTTCACCTAATTCTTATTTTCCTCCGCAACAATAAATAAATTTTATAATATTTTATAAAATTCATCTAAAATTTAAATTTTTATATTTGAAATAAAAAAAAGTAAAAATTTCAATTCTATAATTTTTTTTGAGAAGTCAATTCTATTAAATTTTCTTTTAAATAATGTAAAATCGTTTTTTTCTTTCCTATGTATTAGAATGGGAGGTTGACACTTGAGTCCGTTTCAAAAATTATAATAATTTTAAAAAATTATGTAAAATAATTAAAAAAAAATATTTTGTACAATTTTCTATTATTTAGAGCGGTATGAAAAATAAATCAATAGAAAATATTTTTAAAATATAAAATATATATTTTTAAATTATTAATATCATTGGTTATTATTACCGGTCGTCAATGATTAATAAATTAAAAAATATACGTTTATATAGTTATAAAAAGAAAAAAATTTTGAAAATTAGAAAAAAATAGAATGTTTAAAAATTGATTTAACACTAATATCATTTGACTATAATAATTAATGATGTTGAATTTATATTAGAAAGTGATTAAGGGTAAGGAGAATGCAAAATGAAGGCATTGCACAAAATCTTCAGAATAATTATGGCCTTGAAGCCAAAAAAAAAAAAAAAAAGAAAGAAAAATCCCATTTTGGAATAGACTGATTCCATTTTTTCATGCTAAGTAATTATTGGACAACTTTATCTAATTCAACAGAAAATAACTCCTTAATCAACTTCAACTTTGACTCTCAAATATCTCTGCTCTTTACACTTTACTTAATCCCAAACATCGGCACTTACTGTGTAAAACTTGCAACTGGCCATGTGAGCAAGTGATTGCACGTGCAACGCCTGTGGCTAATAATACTCCTCCTTTTTTTAATATTTAAAAAAATACTCAACACGTGTGAGAGCATGTGGACTCGTGTCAGTAGTGCTACCACTCGTGTCAAGCAGTTTGGTTTGTCCTTTACACATATGGATTCAACTGTATCATATACCCGTGAAGTTTCAGTTTAATTCACGGCTCTCACTCACGTGATCTTGCACGTCCAGGACGGGAATATTTGCTCGTAATCGCGTTGGATGTATTACATCGCACGGTTTTATGTACTGTTGTTGTGCGTCCGGAATCATTTATACACCGTTGATGTGCTGATTTTTTTTTTTTTTTCATTACTTCATTCCAACGTTGACTGTTCCATTGATCGAATACAGTAAGAAATTTTTCTTTTTTTTTTTACTTTGTTACATTGTTATATCTCCTTATTAGTTTTTTTTATTTTTTCCGTTAAATGTATGGATATATTTATAAAATTTAGAGACAAAATAATTATTAATGTATAGACAAATTAATTAATTTTAACAAAATACAACAATCAATGACGTAGTAATTTATTAACAACAAATTATAATTAACAGAATATCCTAAAAGTATAAGTGAGGCAAAAGATAAAATAAAATTATATATATGTAAAAAATTGATAGATAATATTTTATATTATGATAAATTACAATAATAAAATTACAATTTTTTGAAAATAAAATTATTTATTGACAATATTATATATTACATTAAAATATAAAGATAAAATAAGAATTTTATATCATGATTCAGACACGTCGACATCAAGTTGATGAAGCAAGTCTCGACATTTCAAGTTTTAGTCAACACGCATGTTGGATTGGACATCTTTGCAATATTAAATAAATTTAATGCGTCAGCAATATTTAATAAAATATAATATATTTATATTCAAGTCCGCATCCCTTTGTAATTTAGCACAAATGTGTTAAAATGACTTAACGTTCTAATTACCAATTAGGAATGGTAATCCAATTTCCCTACCAAATTTTGTAATTAATTATAATTCCTAGATATTATTAAAAAAGGAAATAATTCTCTCTCTCTCTTTTGACTTTTTTTCTCTACCATCAATATCACTTTTGACATATGTAACCAGCAAAAGTTCACATGGAACTAATTACCCATAATTTATTTCAAATGGTATAGATTATAATTTAGTTTGCTGTAGTTAGTTGTATAAAAAAATAATAGCTGTACATTGGAAGAGGGAATTATTATTTTTTTTTTCCAAGTTGTATATTAAAAAACAGAAGAAAAAAGTCATTAAATTAAAAAATGTATTATTGGGATCATTAATTAAGTTAATCTAATTATTTATTTAATTTTGAAAATGATGGATGGATGGATTTATTTATTACCTACTGAGATATGCTCATTTGCTTGTCTGCCAAGATTATTCCTTTCTAATTTTTTATTTATTTATATTTAGTCAAATTTTATTTCTAAGATTGGAGATTGGAAATTTGGAGTTTCTATGAGGAGGGCCTTACTCCAATACTACTCCGGACCTGAGTGTAAAAATAAAAAAAAATATATTTTATTTTATTGAGAAAAAGTAAAATATTTGAAACTTGAAAGTGAAGTAGCATAAGAATTTTAGTGAGAAAAACAAATATTATGTACTGCAATTATGGATTAAGGGATAATCTTTGGAATAAAACCAAAAAAAAAAAAAAGAAAATGTAAAATGATAAGGTTCAATCATAGGATACTTCGAAATGCGTGCACGTAAATCCAACAAAGGCTCGTTGGATTAGGTTATAGACTCAAAACATCATTTTCTTCTAAATGCTTCCGACAATACCCTCTCGACACTTTAACCTTAATACCAAATTACTTATCAGTTTATCTCCATGATTGACAATTCCTCTTTAGACTTTAATCTAAATTCCCAATTTCATTATCAGTTTATCACCATGATTGGACAATTGCACCATTCATTACCTTCAATATATATACATATACGTACTTAATTATCAGTTTATCAATTCTTTGCAATTATGTTTATATTTAAATTCTAAATTAATAGACTCCGATAGCATTGAACCCTAATTTCAGTTTTATGATTACAAATTGCAATAGGCTGTCTATTATATATAGATAGCATTCCCTTTCGGTTGGTGAGTCCTTAAAATAAGAAACTAGGGTTAGGGTTTAGAGGGTTATGAGTCATATTAAAATAAGTCATTTGGGGATCATAAAGAGAAGCATTTTATATAATTAAATGTATTGATTAATTTAGTAGTAAAATGAATTAATAAAACATGTGCTGAGGAATCCAATGAACGAAGCATGAACATGTTGAAACAAAATAACACACTTTTTAATGACTAATATTCGACTTGGAGGAAACGACATGTCAAGTTCCGAAAAATGTCCATTTCATTCAAATTTAGTATTATTAATTAATTAATGGTAATTTTTAATTAATTAATTCATATATTGATTGAAGGGGCAAACCAAGAAAAAAAAAAAAAAAAAGGGTTCTACATGCACCCAATTTCACACTGTCGGATTATACTAAAATTTTGTCTTACACCGAAGACAAAATCAAATGTCTCAAACTTGATTTGTACATGTGTTATACATATCGATCGATGCTTCTGGACTTTATTGCTAATTTCATTTTACTTGAAATACTGTATATATAATCGGATACGTCTTATTCTCGAGATTCCTTTAATTATAATATTCAAAGCTTCATAGTTTAGTGAAATTTTAATTTTAAAAATTAAAGCTTGATCGAATATATATTCTAAATACCCAATTAAGGTGAATTATTATTAAAAAATAATAAATGTTTATTTATTAATATTAACATAGAAGATTGAATAATTTTGATTTCAAACTCAAATTAGTAATTATTTAATAGTATATACAACAGAAATATTTTACGATTATTTATAATTAATGGGATGAAAATTTAAATTTATTAATTAATTAAATAGTTAGTAGAAAGCAACAGAAACTAAATTCTAAACTACTGAAAACAACTAGAATTTGAAACTGTCAATTTGTTTTGCTGTGCTCTTAAGTAAATTATTGGTCAATTAATGTATTGATTATTTATTTATTAAGACACTAAACTCTATATAATCTTAATTAGCTGATCACATAATATTCCAACCAATTTATTTTTTCCAATAAAATAAAGAAAGAATATGGAAAAACAAGAGAGAAAGAGAGAGAGAAGAATATAGGCAAAAGGAGATGAAGACAAGGGAGAGAGTTGTTGGTTCCTAATTTATTTTCTCGGTATATATAAATTATATATATATATAATTAAGAACAGAATAAATAAATAAATTAAAGACAAAAAAGAATGGCGCCTCCGACAAAGATTTTGCAGTACGGACCAGACATGCCATTCCTCTCTTCAAACATGTAATCAGTCTCTCTTCCTCGAGATTTAAGGGTTGTTTTGTTCCTTTGTTTGTTTGCTTGCTTCTAACATTGAAATGCGGATTAAGGGAATGTATGTCGTGGGAATAAATAAAATTTAATTAATTAATTAATTATACCAATAAGAATAATTCTCCCATCATTTAATATTAAAAAATTATTCTTATTCTTTTAATATAGATTGGAATGTTCTTGGAAATTTCAATCAAAGTGAGATGCCTTCCCTTCATTTTGGTTGTTTTGTTTGATAAATGGGCACTCCTTGCTTGCTTGCTTAATTAATTAATTAATTTACCAAAATCTTCTTCGCCTTTCTTTTTCTTTCTCCAAAGGGTAAATGTGAATATGGGATTTAAACCTTACATGGAAAAGTTATTTACTTTTAAGAGTGTGAGGTCTTAAGTTCGAATCATTTCGACTATAGTTGTTTTCACCAGTTTAATAAGTGAACGTAGAACTACACATTCTAATTTATATTATATCGTGTCGTGTTATATCAGGACATAAAAGTTTACATATATATATATGTATTATCGGAGAGTTTGAAAATTCCCATTTTTTATAATTTTAAATTATTTTCGGAGAAAATGAATATGATATTGTAATTATAGGAAATCGAAATCATTCCTTTTGGAATAGGAAGGGAGACTTGAGGTTAGGGATCTCCAAACCCTAGATTTTGACCTCTCGAAAAATGTGGTTTATATGTCAGTGCACTTCTCTCTCACGGGTCCCTTCCCTTCCCTTCTCATAAACACACATAGCTTATTAGTATTATTTAATTTTAATATAAGCCGTTAAACCTTATTACTACATTATATTTATTTTTTTATAAATTAAATTCATCCTCTTGTCTCAGTCATTTACTGCTTGTCTATACAGATAATACCACCACATGTCCTACCAATTTTTGGTTTTTTCTCAGTCATCTTCACGTAGCCGTCACATTTGTTTTTCTCTTTTTAAATTTTCACTAATGGTCGGTGATTGATTTGCTATTTTCACTAATTAATCAATTGCACGTGAATGATATATATGCTCCGTAGCTTCAAATCTTTATTTTTATAATTTAGAACTTTTTCTTGTTTTTCAATTCTATTTACAATAATAGGAAATCGATATTTAATTTTTTTTTTTATTTATTGACTCGGGCTGTTGGCCAAAATATCAAATTAAAATTAAATATTGGAAATTAAGCTAATTTCAGAAATGAATAAAGCTGGATTCACAACTTGATGAGGTCGGTCCACGAACCCTACCCCATAAGTAACGTTTAGATCATATATACGTACTGATCACAGCATTTGATTGTGTATTTCATATATGATGAAATTATGAATACATGTTAAAAAGAAAAAAAAGTGTATATATATACGTACTTTTCTTTTTTTTGTTTACACATGTATTTTATACGGCTCAGACATATTGGAGGTAAGTTAATCTCAGGGCACAATCCACTTCCATTAATCTAATAGCCATAACTATGTTTTATAAGATAAAAATATAATCATTCTCTTGTGAAATTTTTGTCCTTGTAAATGAATAATATAATAGATAAAATTTATTAAATTTTGATTTGAGTGTAATTTTTAATTTAAAATGCAAAGAATTTGCTATTGTTTAAAAAATAATTATCTAGGAAAATTTAAATTAAACTATCATATACACATTAGTGGACGCGTGGTTAGGTAGCATACTAAAACTGTGCATCTCCTGTTATTATAAAGAAACCTTTTTATCTTTTTTGGATTTTATTAATTAGTGAGAATTGCTACCACCTTTACTGTCCCACTTTGAGATAAAGCAAAAGCAGAGGAAAAGCGAGAAAGAAAAGAAAAACATTAAAAAAAAAAAAAGAAAGCAAAAAAGAGAAATAATTAAAAAAAAAAAAAAGGCAAAGCAATAAAGAAAGAAAAGAGAGGAGAAGGACAAAGGTTCTCTCTCACTCTCTCAAACCTCCATGATTTAAATTCTCTCAACAGCGAGATTTTGGTTTCCTCTATTTAATCCAGAACAGTAAGTCGCTTCAAAACTTTCTACAAAGGCTCTGTTTGGGAGCTTCAAAGAAAAGGAAACAGAAAGTAAGAGGGAGATTAAATTCAAGAAACCATAACGAAAGTGAGAAAAAAAAAAGATTCATTTGTCTTGATCAATCAATCAACAAAGCAATTAATATGAATCGAGGTCTCTTGCAAAGCTCACCGCCGATGCAGCAGATAATGGCCGGAAGCCCTAACTGGTGGAATATCAATAACATGAGGCCACCAATAACTCATCAACAAACCTTAGCCTCTCCTTTTCTTCCTCCTCCTACTCTTTTTCCTCACTACACGCCTTCTCCTCCTTCTTCTTCCTCTACTTCCTCTTCTTCTTCGTCTTCTTCGTCTTCTTCACTTACTATTCCTTCTTGGCATGATAATCAAGATCAACTTCCAGAATCTTGGAGCCAACTCCTCATGTAAATCTCTCTCTTGGGTGTGTCTGTTTTTTTGTTTATTTTATTTTGTACATAATATGGATAAACTCTATCCTTGTATACACTTAACTCAAATTCATGCCCTTGTTCTAAACATGTTTCATATACATACTATATCTACTTTTTATATATTCTTTTTCAATATTTCTTGAAAATAAAGGGACTGTCAAGGTTTAAATCTCAGTCCAAATCTCTTGCACTACGAGATAGTCACACGATACTAGGTTACCAGCGTAATAGTGCTTTCAGGGTAGATCTTTGAAGGTTCACAGTGCAAGATTTTGAAATTTACTTGGATTTTTTATGATTTTTTTAGGGGTGGATTGATGGAGGAAGATAAAGGAAACACGGGCCATTTTCAAGCAAGAAAGTTTGAGAATTGGGAGGAGCAAATGTTACATCATCAAGCTTCGAGTGGGTCTGCTATTGTGAATGTGAAGCAAGAAAACTGTCCTAGCAGTTATGTCTATGGACCTGTAAATGACGATTTTCAGACAACAAAACCTAGTTGGTCTCAAATGATTCCTCCTCCTGCTTCTTCTCCTAAGTCCTGTGTTACAAGTTTCAGTAGTAACATGTTGGATTTTTCAACCAACAAAGGAGATGGTTGCAGGCATCCACCGCCAGATCGATCCTCTGAGGTGAGAATTAATATTTTCTAGTATCTATTACATTATTCTCTTTATCTCCAAAATTAATATCTAACTCATAATTATAAAGATATAGAGTTGTATAGTTCTTTTCTTCAAAAGTTAAAGTTATAGAGTCTTAATTCTAAACTTCCACAAACTGAAACATTTTTTGCTTAGGTTAACGTTTTCTTGCCAGGTCTTGATTGATTTATCTAATGTTAAATGCTATCTTATATTATTAAAATTTTTTAATGAATTATTTCTTCTTTTTTATTCCTTTATTATTATTGCAGTGTAATAGCACTGCAACTGGTGGGGCTCTTAAGAAAGCTAGGGTTCAACCTTCTTCAACCCAATCTACCTTTAAGGTAATCTATGAAGAATCAATATTCCTTTCTCATAAACAAAATACATATATGCACAAACACTCACAAACATTCTTTGGTGGTGACTGTTGTCCTTCTTGATTGTCCATTTCTTAAAAGCTTGTTGATTCTTTGATTTATACTTTTCATTTTGTCCCAGTAAAAGGGATAAAATCTTGTGGTTACTGATTTGTCATTTTTCGTTTTCACCAGGTGAAGAAGGAGAAATTAGGTGACAGAATCACTGCCCTTCACCAGCTAGTTTCTCCGTTTGGAAAGGTAATTAAATTTATTAGGCTTTATTTTAATCTAATCGATTTAATTCAAAAAGGAAAAACGAAAACCAGATCTTGCAGATATAAATGTAATAATTAAACAACAAAAACTCTTTACGAGGATACCCACATACGAAAAGAAATTTTTTTTTTTTTTTTTTTTAAATGCTTTGTTAATAAATTTCATTTAAATTTATTTTTGGAACTAGGGTTTTCCTCTTTATTAGGCTATAAAGTATTAAGAAGACAAGAAAATATGACTTTGGATTTTTGTGGTGTGGTATTTTTGCCCTTTTGCAGACTGACACAGCCTCTGTCTTGTTAGAAGCTATAGGGTACATCAGATTCCTTCAGAGCCAAATTGAGGTGATGTTGCTTTCTTCCTTTATTTTTGCAAACAACCATGTCACTCACTGTTCAACTTCACTTCACAATATTCCATTAACATTAAAATCCTAAACTTAAATTTTATTTTTTTACAATTTAAAGATAATAAATTCCCTTCTCTCATCACTTCCGATATGATAATATATGGAAATATCCCCCTTGAATAATGCAGGCTCTCAGCTTACCGTACTTGGGCAGTGGATCCTCAAACATGAGGCAGCAGCAGCAGCAACAGCAACAACCTGTAAGCTATTCTCTCTCTCTGTCTTTCTATTTGTATAGAAGAAAAATTTATTCTTTCTCAATTCCCAAAACAAGAAACAATCTCTCTCATGTGCATATCGATATGTGTATTTGCATGTGCATGAGAATATTTTGTGAATTACTTGGGCATTAATTGATTAATGATTGTAATAATTTTTTTCTTGGTATAGGTTCAAGGAGAAAGAAATTGTATATTTCCTGAGGATCCTGGTCAGGTATGTATGCTTTATTGGATCCATTACCTCCATAAAAGGGGTTTCAGCAACTTTGAATTATTTCAAAACAATTAAAAAGCTATAAGAGTTTTAAAACTAAAAAGAACTTGCTGAAAGAATACCGTTTCAGCTTTATAGATGTTTAAAAGCTGTTTAATTATATATAAATATACATTTTGAATTTGAAATTCTTGAAGTTTCTTCATGATAAAGAAAAATGCTAACTTTTATTTATTTCTTTGAATAGTTATTGAATGAGAACTGCATAAAGAGAAAAGGAGCTTCTGATCAACAGGTATCTTCTCGTCTAAATAAAACTCCACTTTTACCTTATTCTTCTTCTTCTTCTTCTTCCTCTCATTCTTTCCTTAAAGCTCTCCTTTTAATAAAGTTTTTAACTGAAATTTCTTTTGAATATTTTACAGCACTACAATGAAGAAGCAAAGAAGGACTTGAGGAGTAGAGGGCTGTGTCTGGTCCCAGTGTCATGCACTCTTCAAGTTGGAAGCGATAACGGAGCAGACTACTGGGCTCCCGCCCTTGGCGGAGGATTCCGATAAGAAGGAATATTCCAATGGAACATTGAATATCGCAGCACACAACGGACAAGACAAGAGCTTCTTCATAAAACGTTATAACATCATTAGCAGTCACTCTGCTAAAAATCTAAGGCTGATTGCTCATGATGCTATACAATCTGGCTACCTATAATATCTATCTATCTCTCTCTATATAACTAAGTTGTGTGCTCTCTCTCTCTACTTTTAATTATTGGACTTTACAGCAAGTCCTTAGTTATATATATTACTCTCTCTAATTTAATATTAAACTTATCTATGTTTCTTTAATTTCCTAATTAATTTAGTGGCTGCTAATGATATGTCTTGTTATTTTGATGTATATGCAGCTCCATTAAGATAATTATAAATTACTTTTTTTTAAATCAATAGTATTCGAATTTTATCACCGCAGATAGTCTAATTCAGTTGCACCAATCTATGAAATTTACATAATATAAAATTAAATAGCCCACATTTTGTTAAATGTTAAATGTCACACGGTTAAATATTACAAATTAGCATTAAGATGATATAAAAAATTAGTTATTTTCTGAAAAAAAAATTATTGATATCACGCAGAGAGGAATATATAATTTGTTTATTTGCGATTTATGACTTGTGACAGAGTTAATTAAATTATTGATGTAAAAGAACTTGTGACAGAGTTAATCAGAAAACAAGAGTTCACCAAACATATCTTTCGTACCAGTATTCTAACATATATATTACTCTTGGGTTGACAGAAAAGCAGTAACTTTCAGCTGGCCATTACTCTTGGGTTGGCAGATTTTCAAAAAAAAGAAAAGAAAAGAAGAAGAAATTTCCCTCTAATCTTGAATTTGATCGATCCTGCCTTTTTCTTGACAAGAATTCTCCAAGAATATATTGAATGGACTGTATGTTTTGTTGTGATATATAAAAGATTCTGAGAAAGAAAAGTTTTGATGAAAGCAATCAAGCATGTCAAGTAGCAATAGCTAGCTAGGGCAGCAACTGAGTGAAGCATCATTAAGGTACAGAAACTATCTCAGATATTGCCAACATGTTACCCCATGTCAATTCCACTCTTCAATCATACTTGTTCCTTTTCTTTACATGTTCAATAAGATTTCGACATGACCCACATTTTTTATTTTTCTTATTACATTGTTTTTGTTGTCGATTTTCTATTGGATCCAACATATCCTCCCTTTCTGTGGGTTTTTTTTTTTTTTTTAAATAATTGTTTCAATCTTTTGATTTTCATCTATCTATATTCATCCTGACCTGCACGATAAAAACAGAACGTCCTCGCTTATACCCATGCACTAAGAGATCCTTACCTTGTAAAATTCGTATATTTATTTAAACATGATTTTATCGGTTAATTAAAATAAATAAATAAAAATACAAAAACTCCAAGTTAGGAAATTTCTGGGATTGAAATACTACTTCTATAACAAATGCAAAGCACAGGGATTGAAATAATTAGAGGTGATTTGCAATGTCGTTTTGTCAAAATAATGAATCTGAACAAATCTTAATTAATTGACTCGTTGCTTGTTTTCTCTTAATTAGGAACCTGATTCCCTTGATTAAGACTAGGTTGATAGTTGATATTGCGATGCTTAGTCATTAACGTTGTCAACAGAAATGTCACCTGTGAAGTAAAGTGTCGCAATTTGTTAAGAGTCCAGTCAAATTTATATTGTAACCCATTTAGTACTTTAATCGTTAGATTAGATAACCTAATCAAAACAATGAAAATGACGTGTTAGGATATGACTAATTAGGAACTTATAATAATTAAAACAATTTGGTCCGCTTAAAATGATTTTTGCATCACATTTTCTTTTTATTTAATTCTTTATTTTTTCTTTTTGGAGTCACTCGAAAGGGCCATTTTCAACTTTTCGGCCCGTCAACTTTAATGGGCCGAGGATGTGTTAAAGGATCAATCAAGACTAGTCAGTCGTCAATAAAGAGATAAGAGCAGGACCAATACCGGTTGAACACGTCACATACAGTCACTCCTATTATAAAGTGGAATAAGACTTCTGCTCATTCTTTATATTTTTAAATGATTAAAAATTATTATTTTTTAAGGAAATTATTACAAATATACTCGTCTAAATAAAGAAATTGGTCTGAAACAAGAGATGAGCCTAATCTCCTATAATCAAAATGACAAGTGGATTCTGCTTTTCTTTCTTAATACCCAATCCCGATCCATAGTTCAAAGATTTGACCTTATAAAATTCCACATTTTGACTTTTGACTTTTCAGTTGCTTCCTGGATGATAACTCTCATCTATTTGTTTTTGTCAGACGCCGTATGGTAATACTCATTTATTTCCTGACCAAAACATCTATATATGTGTATACATCGAGGATAAATCTTTTTAAGTTGCAGAAAAATGAGGATGATGCTGGGTCGTTTTAGGCTGTTATTGCTGGGATTTGTTGTCGTTTTGGTTGTGGCAAATAGAGGATATGGGGAAGTACCTGAATACAGCATAAGAGAGATTGATAGAGTAAATAAGGAGGGTCCATATCTGGGTATCGTAGTGCCAAATGCATTTGAGATGAACCCTCTTCTTCAATCTCCAAGCTTTGAGCCTCATCTTCAGCTTCCCTATTTGGACTTCTCAGGTCATATTTAATCCCACTATATATACATATATATTTGGTATTTTTATCTTATAACGCGATCAATATAACCATATTAATTTTATGAAAATAAATATTAAATGCTGATCATACTTTTTTTATACAATAAAATAATATAATATCCAAATGTGTTTCTTGATTAAAATATAGATAATTGCATGCACTTATATACTATAATTTGATTTGATTGTGTTCAATTTGATAGGATTGGGATTTATATATTTTTTTCATTCTAAATATAAATATTTAGTCAATTTTACAAAATTTTATCGAATGTTCTGCAGGGAAAAGATTTAGGATAGGAAAAGTGGAAAATGTGAAGGTTATAATTGTCATGACTGGATTAAGTATGGTATGTGTATTTTCATTTTAATCTATACTAATTTTAATAACATTGCATATAGAAAAACTTATGATATTGTCATTCTTCAAAATTCAAACAGATAAATGCAGGTGTAACCACACAATTACTGCTAAGTCTATTTAAGGTGAATGGCGTTCTGCACTATGGAATTGCAGGAAATGCAAATCCTTCACTTCAAATTGGAGATGTGACTATCCCTCAATACTGGGCTCATACTGGCCTTTGGAGTTGGCAGGTGCAAAATTACCACAATTATTCTAATAAATTCATTATTAAGTTTCTATTTATTTAAATTTTATAATTGAATTTCCTTGAGCAGAGATTCGGAAACGAGCCTAATGATCAACTCCCTCTGGAATCAAATGGAGATTACACTCGGGAAATCGGTTTTCTTGAATTTTCCCATTTTAACAACAGAAGCAAATCAGTAGAAAACCTTTTGAACAGAGTTTGGTACCAATCTGAAGAGATCTTCCCTGTAAATGGAAATCCTGAAGTTAGGCAGCATGCGTTTTGGGTTCCTGTCGACAAGCATTACTTTCAAGTCGCCGAGAAACTTCAGGTACTACTACATTCATTAATGAACCAAAAGAAACAAGAATTTAGTTTCCTGAATTTGGGTTTGAAATATTCCAGGGTTTGAAGTTAGCTGAATGTGTGAATTCAACTTGCTTGCCAAGAACACCTATGGTGGTGAGAGTTGAAAGGGGGATAAGTGCCAGTGTTTTTGTAGACAATAGTGCTTACCGAGACTTCCTTAACTCCAAATTCAATGCAACCCCAATTGACATGGAAAGTGCAGCAATTGCCTTGATCTGCCACCAGCAGGAAACGCCTTTCATTACTATAAGGGCTCTCTCTGATTTGGCAGGCGGTGGTTCTGCTGTTTCTAATCAAGCTGACATCTTTTCCTCCTTGGCTGCTCAAAATGCCGTTGATGCTTTGCTTAGATTCATTGCCTTACTGTAAAGACACTGTATTTCATTATTAGCTTACTGTAAAAACATTGTATTTCATAATTAGCTTTTTAAGTTTTCAAATAAAATGCAATAGTGATTGTCTTTTATATTAATAATTAATTTGTCGTCTTAAAGAACCCAGTCAATCCGAAAATCAGTTGGCTATGGCTTGGGTTAAGCCGACAGATGGAAGAAGCATATAGCGTGCGAAACCGGATAGAGTCAAGGCCGGCCAGGGCGGCAACAGGGGCCCGGATTTTCGCTTCCTCATGTTCCTGATTAAGTCTCCGTTTGCCCCCGAAATTCAAACTCACGAAATTACAGTGCTACCCTTCCCTTTATCCTCCTTGTTACATCATAAGGAGGGTCAAATTAGTCATTTAATGCTCTCAAAGGCCGTCCCTATCCTTTTCGCGCCAGCAAGAGAAAAATAAAAAATGTAATTGAAGGTATTACCGTTAATTTATGTTCCTGAGCTAGAATACCCAAAATTTTCCTCTGCATTTCCACTCCTTAAACCCGAACTTAAACTCCGTACAGCCCTACTCCTCCACCTCTAACGACGACAATCACCATGACAAGTAAGGCCGCCGATGCTGCCGCCACCACCACAGCATCCCAAATCCTCCATCACATCTCTGCTTTCCTCTCTGAATCCGTCTCCCAATCAGACCTGCGCCACTACATTTTTTCCACTCTGCGCCGCCGAATGTCACCTTCCAACCAAACCACTTCCCTCAAGACCCTAAATTTAGCATTAGAAACTCTCGAAAAAGCCATCTCCACCGCAAATCCTTGCATTCAATCCTCTTCTCTCCGTCTCGCCGAGAGGCTCCTCCTCTCATACCCTAAAACCCCCTTCTCTTCCTTTCTACTTTCTCTAATTTACACTCTCACCCAAGAACCCACCAATGCTGCCATTAATCTTCTTAATATTTTCTATTTAGAACCTTCATTGTCACGATCAGAGATAGCTCCGGTTCTTTTCGAGGAGTTGTTTTTAGTCCATATTTTACCCGTTCTTCAATGGTTCAATGAGCAAAGATCAAGAATTTTGTCTTCTTTGTCGACGAATATGGAACATGGGAGCGATGAAAATTCCATGTACGACGTGTCGGTGGTTCTTCCTTGCTCGAAATTGTTGTCGAAAATGAGCGGAGGTCAAGCTTTACAGTTGAAGGAACTAGAAAGCAGTTATGAGGAGGTTGTTGATGAGAACTGCAGAGTTTTTGCTAATTACTTCAAGGAAGTTTTAGGAAATAGTGACGAAAATATACTAATTACACCGCCATCGATCGTCTTGAAAGAGATAGGAAACGTTGATAAATTGGAGGGCGATGAAGATGAAAAGATCAAAACAGAGGAACTCGGATTGAAGAATGGACGGTATAATGTAATGTTAAATTTTTTTTTTATTTGACTAATTGCATTTTTTTTTTCATAATTTCGTACTCTTTTTAAAGTTTCAACTACTTAGATTTAATTTTCTTCTCTTTAAATCTTATTCTATCCTGATTTCTCGACTTTTCTTCCTGTTGTCGCAAAGATTCTGTCCAGGGGAATTTGATTTTCTTCGTATTTCCTGTAAATATTCTAACTTTTTTTTTTTTTTTTTTTGGGGGGGGGGGGGGGGGTTGCAAAGAAGGAATATTTATCTGACGGGTCAATTTAATTCTCATTGTTATCTAATTCTCCTTATGGATTTTGTTTTGAACGTGTCAACAATAGGTAGGCAAAGAATATAACTCTAGCTTTAAATATAAAATCATTAGTTTGAATTGTTCATCATAAATCTCTTTCGGCCTATTTGACTTGTGTACACTTTCTTGGATTTTAGTGCAAAACATAATGGTTGTAATATGTACAGCTAAATATTTATAGTTTATGTTGATATTTGGACTCCACTTGATGAAAAATCCAATACATGACTTACATGGGATCGACTTTGTAATTATAAATTAAACCAATGTAATCCTCAAATGTTGTTCTGTTTTTTCTTCACAATTTATATATTGTCGAAGGCAAGAACAAATGCCTCTTTAACTTTCTCATGTAATACTTGTGCTTTATCCTTTGCCAATGCATATTGGTTTGAATCTTTCAAATGATTGGATAATAAGTGTGTTTCTTGTGCAACTTGTTTTTTGTTTGACCAGTCCAAGCTCAGTCTTGCTATCGGGAGATTATGACTTTTCTTTTCTCTAATTTTTACAGCCAATTTGGGCTGAAGGAGAAATCTCTGTAGAATTCTCTAGTTTCAGTAGCAGCAGCAAGTCCAAGTCTCCTACACTATCATCTCCTCAAAGGGTCTCCGCAAACACCCTTACAAATTCTAACTGCAGGAAACTGACAAAATCACCTATTTTACATTCTGATTCTGAAGTGCAGTGTTCTTTGGAAGATAACATGATCAATTCTTTCTCTTCAGAATCTGAAGCCGAACTTGAGGTAAGCGTTGGTATCAAGAAAATAGTTGTCAATTGTGAGCTGATTTATCTATGCAGTTATTTAGTAATAAATGTTGTGACATTGTCTTGTAGGAAAGCAACAGAAAATTGACATTGTTTGAGCATAGAAAAAGCAAAACCCAAAAACTAAAGCAGCCAATTATTGCAGGTTCTAGTAGGTATGCATGTTTTTATTTGAAAATTAAAAATAAAAAAATAAAAACCATATTATCATTACATTGTCTACTGCAATTTTCTCATTTTTGGATTGTTTCTGTTACTATTAGTTTGCCAGATCATGTAATGGGAGATTCAGATAATCCTCCAGGTTATGGAAGACATACACCTCCAAAGGACTTTGTCTGTCCTATAACAAGCCATCTGTTTGGTGATCCAGTAACACTTGAGACAGGGCAGACATATGAACGAAGGGCGATTAAAGAATGGCTTGATAGAGGAAACTCAACATGTCCAATTACACGTCAGAAGTTGCATAGCTCACAATTGCCTAAAACGAATTATGTACTCAAAAGACTTGTTGCAAGCTGGCAAGAACAAAATCCTGATTTTGTATCAAATAAATCTGAAAGTCCACACAAAAACACTGAATCAAGCTTCAAGCCAACAATAGTGCCCGCAGAATCTTTTCCTAGTAGTGTCATTAGCCAAGCCAGCATTGATAGTAGCATGACTGAGCTACGACATGCAATTACTAATCTTTGTATGTCAGAAGTTCTGAATGAGTCTGAAATGGCCGTCCTTAGGATAGTGCAATTCTGGCAGGAGGCTAATATGGACCTTGATATTCAAAGTATGCTCTCAAAACCTCCGGTTATTAATGGATTCGTAGAGATCCTTTTCAATTCTGTTGATCCACAGGTGCTAAAAGCAACTGTTCTTCTCCTGTCTGAATTGGGTTCGAGAGACAAAGGTGTGATACAGACTCTTACACGAGTTGAATCTGATGTGGAATGCATTGTGGCGCTTTTCAAGAAGGGTTTATCAGAGGCTGTTGTTTTGATATATCTGTTAAGACCTTCTACTATAAGCTTACTAGAGATGGACATGGTAGAATCTCTCCTAAAAGTGATTAAAAATAAAGAGGATATGCTTAAGATGTGTTTGAAGCAAAAAACAGCTGCTGTGCTTCTACTAGGACAAGTCCTTGGCTGCAATGAAGAAAGTATTGTTTCTTCAATTGCTAATGCTATTGTTTCTACCAAAGTGATTGAAAGTATTGTTGGCAGCTTGGAAGCCGAGTGGGCAGAAGAGCGGATTGCTGCAGTTGGGATCTTATTAAAATGCATGCAGGAAGATGGGAAATGTAGAAACATAATTGCTGATAAAGCTGAGTTGGCTCCAGTTTTGGAGAGCTTCTCAAGTGCAAGTGATGGAGAAAGATTTGGGATAGTTCACTTCTTCTCTGAATTAGTCAAATTAAATAGGTAATTCCTTTTCTTCTTTTTTTCTCAAGCCGAATTTCATGTTGATTTTTCCCTGTCAGAGTAAATTTAGTCTTTGATATTCTCTAGGAGGACATTCAATGAGCAAGTGCTTCACATTCTTAAGGATGAAGGTGGTTTTAGTACAATGCACAGCCTTCTTAATTATTTACAGACAGCTCTTCAAGATCAATGTCCTGTTGTGGCTGGTCTTTTACTCCAACTTGATCTTTTGGTATGTTTCTTTCTTTCTTTCTTTCACATCGAGTTAAACCTTATCGAAAAATGAGCAAATCAAATTCTTTGATTGCTGCTTGCATTAGATAAGTTTATTGCTTCCAATGCTTGAAAGTCACTTAAAGGCCCACTGCCTAATGATCGTGACAACATGCTCTGCTAGTGCATGGGTCGTACAATTAGTATAGAAAAATTTTCGTTTTGCTGATTGTTTAGGAGAAAAGTTCAAGGACCTTGGTAGCTTCTTTAGAATGCACAATGAGCTGGTTTATGCTTCATATTTTCTTTCTTTGGCAGCCAATGGGTTATTCTCTTTTTGCTTTCTGGCAAGTCTTCCGAGTGGATGCATCAAATGAAGAGAAAACACTCCAAAATAAGTCTCAAACCTTGATTAAATTTCACCTAAAACAATGAAACAAAACTAGCTCGTGGTTTATTCATAAGAGGGGAAAATTAGCTAGAAAATGGGACTATCCTACTAACTTGGTCACTCAAAATGCATCTAAAACTACACAAAATATGTAAGAAATTACATGCATTTTTATTGTTATCACCTATAGCTACTGCACTGTGTTGACTGATAAGTAACGTATTGAATGATAGGCTGAGCCAAGAAAGATGAGCATATACCGGGAAGAAGCAATCGATACTCTAATTTCATGCCTCAAAAAGTCTGAATTTCCTGCTGTTCAAATAGCTGCTGCCAATACAATTGTATCGTTGCAAGGAAGATTCACCGCCTCTGGAAAATCCCTAACTCGAGCTTTTCTTCTGAAACGAGCTGGACTTGGCAAAAGTTATAGAAATCTTATGCGTATGGAGCAGCTTGGCAACTTGTCTGGAGAAATTGAAGAAACACTGGTCAGGTTCTTGGAAATCACGGAATAAAGTCTCTTTTGAGTTTATGAATTGCTGCTGTTTCCAATTTGTTTCTTTGACTTCCTTCATCCTATCCTAGTTATTTTACTTCTTGACTGACATCTGTAGGAAGAAGAGAGGGCAGCTGAAGATTGGGAAAGAAAAATGGCATATGCTATTGTAAGCCATGAGTTTGGATTAGTTTTTGAGGTTTTAGCAGAAGGCTTAAAAAGCAGATGTGCAGAGTTAGTTTCCTCATGCTTTGTGTCATCAACATGGCTTGTACATATGCTTGGTGTTCTTCCTGACACAGGGTTACGAGAAGCAGCCCGTGTTTGCTTGCTAAAGCATTTTATTAGAATTTTCAAGTCTGCAAGGGAAACTGAAGACAAAGTCCTTTCGTTGCTTGCTCTAAAAAGCTTCATAAATGATCCTGGTAGGTGGCATATTTCCGCAACAGGATATGCATCCGTTGGAAAATGATTCATATACTATAAAAACTTATATGCTTGACATTTTGAATTATAGAGGGGCTGCGAGACTTCACATTCTACATGAAGGATATTAAGAAAGGTCTGAGAGAGCTTAAGAAATCATCACCTTTGGCAGTTGAAATTCTGAAAGTTCTGTCTGAGGGCCGCGACTCTAGTGCTGTAAGTTTGTTACTGCAGAAAGTTAATACCTAATCAGCTATGAATCCATTTTTTTTTTAAAAAAAAAGAAAATCATCTTCAAAGAAAAATAAATGCTTGTTTGATAGCAGGAATTCTGGAATCATCAAGAACTAGCTCAAGCAGACTGTAGTGCAAATGGTGAAGTGCTCTCAGTCACTTGCTTCAAAGACAAAATATTTTCTGGCCATTCTGATGGAACTATAAAGGTAATTTCTCTCCAAAAGCTTTACTATCTTTTAAGTCTATGCATATGACATATCGCCAGTATGATAAACATATAATTTCACGAGAAAAATGGTAATTGTTAGCGTTTCTAAAACTGAATTGAGTGAAATTTAAGTTTCTTTGACATTTCTTTTTCAACTTATGAAGGTTTGGACTGGTAGAGGTAGCATTCTTCATCTCATCCAAGAACTCAGAGAACATACTAAGGCAGTCACAAGCTTGGTAGTTTTACAATCAGGAGAAAGACTATATAGTGGTTCACTTGATAGAACTGCAAGGGTAATTAAATTCTTTCAATTTACTATTTTTAAAGATTCATTCAGCCATTCTAGGATTTACTTCTGAAATTAGCTTATCCTATAAATTCACTTCCTTGCTCATGAATCGTGATGAATAGATCTGGTGCATTGGCAACGAAGCATTGCATTGTGTAGAAGTACATGATATGAAGGATCCGGTTCATAATCTAATGGTGGCTAATAGCATTGCCTGCTTCATTCCACAAGGAGCTGGCGTCAAGGTATCACAATACAAACATCTATTCTTTCTCTACTGCTGGGTATTGTAACTTATTTGCGTATTCATGTAACTAAGACATGGCTTCTATTTCGTAATCAGGTCCACTCATGGAATGGAGGATCCAAATTATTGAATGCAAATAAATACATCAAGTGCTTATCTTTAGTACAAGGAAAATTATACTGTGGATGTCATGACAGTAGCATCCAGGTGTTATGTTTCGTTGCGCAATGATACTAAATATTTAATTTCCTTCATCTTGTATTTTGACAAAAAAAGCTGTTCATTTTCAGGAAATTGATTTGGCAACAGGAACATTTGTTACCATCCAAAATGGAACTAGAAAGTTATTAGGAAAAGTAAATCCTATACATTCACTGCAAGTTTGCAACGGAATGATATATTCAGCTAGTTCTGCATTAGATGGAGCAGCTGTCAAGGTATATCTTAAAGATTTTGTTCAGAATTTTTCCTGTTCGAAAATTTTGCTGCAACTGACAATTCCATCCTTTCTCTGTTTATTTTTCTTTTGTCCGACAAAGATTTGGAGTGCTTCAAACTATGGACTAGTAGGTTCACTGCCAACTACATTAGAAGTAAGGGCTATGGCAGTAAGCTCAGATCTAATTTATTTAGGCTCCAAAGTAGGAACTGTGGAAATTTGGGATCAAAAAAAGCAAAACAGAATTGAAATACTACAAACTGGGTCAGATAGTAGGATTCTTTGCATGGCTTTTGATGGTAATGAAGAAATGTTAGTAATTGGAACTTCAGATGGCCGGATTCAGGTAAAAAAATTTGGTGCGTCTGTTATTTATTCCTATATGAACCAATTTTACAAATTCTGTATTAACACTGAGAAGCTGTTGCTGTATTGCAGGCATGGGGACTGAGCTAGGATGGAGACGGCAAGCAATATAAATTTTTATTGACTGCCACAATTTTTTTTAGAAAAACAAATGACAGCTTAATGATTATTTGAAATTAAATTCATTTCGCAACTTTCAAATAAAAATCTATATTCTAAATTTATTCTTGAAAATGTTAATATTTTGTACTGTACAGAAGATTTGTTTCAATCAACTTGTATCGTATGATATAAAATTTAATATTTAATATTAATAAATTAATTAATTTTCTTATTTGGTGTTATGGTCTGAATATACTGGATACTATTCATTTGAACTAAAAAAAAATCGATATTTTGTTGGAGGGACAGACGAACTGCCGTTTAGCAAAATCCACAAAAATAAGAAAATGAAAAATTGTCGTTTATCAATCACAATAAGCATATGATAAGCTGACATCAAAAAGTAGTTGTTACGAAATAAGTAACATCTCCTACTCAGTACTCATGATAAAAACATGACATAAATTTACTTATATATATAAATCATATCATATTTCCGATTAACATAATTAATTGCCTAATTTTCCGCTTAATTATCTGAATTTTTTTTTTTATTTAGCCTCTTCGATTCCATAGATAGATAGCAGAGAGACTCTCTCAGATTCACTATACAGCCGGTATGTACATGCATTATCAATTTTTTTTTTTTTTTTTTTGAATTTTGATGGTGTGTGAATTGAAGGAATTTATATATTTTATTTATTCGGTTGAGAAAAAATAGACATAAATCCATTTTAGAAGGTGGAATTTTCTAAAATTTAGAAAAAAAGGATCAATTTTTGAAATTTTTATAATTAATTATTGGACGGCAAGGAAGCATATCTTTCCTTTTGTGGTATTTTCAGTCACTTCTCAGTCTGTTCTTTTGTTGTTTTCTTCATTTTGTCTCAACTCTACAAGTGCATATTATTTAGGATAATTTTTTTAAACTCCATTGTAATAAAAATTAGACAAATTCAATCATTTTTTGTAATATATTAGAAATTAATTGGACTTGATTGTAATAAATTACGGTCTAAACTAATTTTTCAGATTTTATAAAATTGATTTCGCCTCCGATAAATGAATAGAAGAAAATTACGATTTCTTATTATATATATATACGATAAGAAACAAAAGCCAAAACCGTTTTATGACTCGAAAGAAGCGTTACCCTTAACAGTTACCTCTGCCGGGCCATTCCTATAATAATCCAAAGAACAGCACAGACTCATTGCTCTATATATCAAAATGATTAATTAGTCTCCTTGTTATCTCCACTCTCCATCTTTAAAATCCATTTCTTTGTTCTTGTTCTTGTTCTTCGTCTTTCAATATATAATTATCTACACACGCATGATTGCAGGAAAAACTGAGAAAGAATATCAGTAATGGAGATGGACAAAAACGAAAAGAACACAACCCAAGAGGTTAAACTTAAAAGGAAAAAGGGTGGCCTTAGGACCATGCCCTTTATTATATGTAAGTTTTGTCACTTGTATAATTAAAAATTTTCAAATTGATTTTGATAGTATTATATATGTTTTCTTTTGCAGCAAATGAGACGTTTGAAAAGGTTGCATCGGTTGGGCTTCAAGCAAATATGATATTGTACTTGCAAAATGAATATAACTTGACAAGTGCTACTGGAGCTACTGTGTTGTTTCTGTGGGGTGCAGTTTCACATTTCACACCTATCTTTGGAGCTTTCTTTTCTGATTCTTACTTGGGTCGATTTCGTGTCATCTTGCTTGGAACAATCGTCAGCCTTATTGTGAGTAAATTATAATGCACATAATATACTAATTCATTCTTTTTTTTTCTTATTGAGGTTTGAATGTCAAGTACTGATGAAATTAAATAGCTCTTCTAATATGATTACTTCTTTTATTTTAATTTATAGTATTTATTTTAAGTAACTTTCGTATTAAAAATTGTTAGACACCGAGATGACACGTGAGTTGAATTTATTAATTTAAAATCAATTTAATTTATTAAATATATGAAGTTAAAATCAGGTTAAGTTAGATATATGTCTGAATACATGCTTAATTTAAAAGTGAAAAAGAAGAGAAAAGAATGAAAATTTGAAAAGAAAGAGAAAATTGAGTGCTGATCGACTAGTAGGAGAGAAATAAGATGATGAGATAGCTGTGATCATCATATGTTATTGCAGGGGATGATTCTTCTATGGCTAACAGCAATTATTCCAAGCGCAAGGCCTCCACATTGTGACCAAAAGAATGGAAATTTACAAGGCTGTGCAAGCCCAAATGCAGCTCAAATGGTGTTTCTACTTTTCGCATTTGCTATAATGGCGATAGGTGCTGGAGGGGTTAGGCCATGTTCTTTAGCATTTGGTGCAGATCAATTCGACAAACCTGAAAACCCCAAAAATGAAAAGACTTTACAGAGTTTTTTCAACTGGTATTATGCTTCAGTTGGAATCTCTGTCATGTTTTCAGTTGTATTTATAGTTGCTATTCAAGATGCAGCAGGTTGGATTGTGGGTTTCGGAATTCCCGTAGGGTTTATGTTCTTGTCAACTGTTCTGTTCATTGTGGGTTCCTCTCGCTTTATCAAAGTCAAGGCCAATACAAGCTTGTTTTCTAGCTTTGCCCAAGTAATTAGTGCAGCTTGGAAGAACAAACACCTTTCTTTGCTACCCAGTGATTCTGATAAATGGCACCATCACAAGGGTTCAAAGCTCGTCGTTCCAACCGAAAAACTCAGGTACGTTAATATTTAAATTCTGACAATAGCAAACCTTTTAGGTTTCAGTATTCTGATCAAGTTTTGGTAAGCTATTAAGGGACGTTGATATATATGTACATTATATTTTTGTTGTTCTTCAGCTGCCTAAACAAAGCTTGCATAATTAGAAATCCTGAGAAGGATTTAGATAGCGATGGATTGGCTATAAACCCTTGGAATCTTTGCACAGTTAAACAAGTAGAAGAGCTAAAAGCATTAATAAAAGTCCTACCCGTATGGTCAACAGGCATTATGGTTGCAGTTACCTTAAGCCAACATGCATTTCCTGTACTTCAAGCCAAAACCATGGATAGGCACTTTATAGGGAACGCCAAAATCCCACCAGGCTCATATGGTGTATTTACAATTCTCACTTTAACAATATGGGTTGCCATTTATGATCGCATTTTGGTTCCAAGAATAGCAAAAATCACCAAGAGACCTAGAGGACTTACCAATAAACAAAGAATGGGAATTGGATTACTACTTTCATGCGTGTCCACTGCAGTCGCCGGAGCCGTAGAGCATCAAAGAAGAGGAATGGCAATCAGAGAAGGATTAGCAGATACGCCTGAAGGTATAGTTAACATGTCTGCAATGTGGCTAGTGCCGCAGCATTGTCTTACTGGACTAGCTGAGGCTTTGAATGCAATTGGGCAAATAGAGTTCTATTATTCTCAGTTTCCTAAAACTATGTCAAGCATTGGAATTGCTCTCTTCTCACTTGGATTAGGATTGGGAAACTTGTTAGGAAGTCTTATTGTGGCAATTTTGAGTCAATCTACCAAAAGAAATGGGAAAGTGAGCTGGGTATCAGATAATCTCAACAGAGGTCATTATGACTATTACTATTGGCTTCTTGCCTTTCTTAGTGTGATTAATTTTTTCTACTACTTAGTGTGTAGTAGAGCTTATGGAAGTGAACATAAAAGGATTTGGGATGAGGGAGAGGCCATAGAGGAAGAAGAAGAAGAAGACATGGATAAGCCAATGGAATCTTCCACAAAATACGATGCCGTCTGATTTGTACAATTATAATTTTGAATTTTTTGTTTATACTAAATAAAATTGTATACGGTTCATGTGTAAAGAACTAGTTGAAAGTGTTGCCTATTTTGTTTAAGATGAGGAAATTGAAATATAATTAAAAAAAAAAAAAAGTTTGACTTGTTCAATTCAAATTTTAGTTATGAAGTAGCACGCACATGCTCATGAACTGCAACTTGCAACTTAATTAATGATCCATATCTAAACTTAATTAAAGAATCTATTGGGATTTGGACTCATTAATTAAGCTAATTACTTATAATGCCCTTTTGCTACCGAGTCCTTAGCCATATTTTATGGTATCATTAAATTAAAATTACGCAATTAGTCATTTGATTGTACAGGCATTAAGTCATTTGATTTTGTTTATATCAAATAATTAAATCAAAGTAATAATTATTTTTCATATAAAAAATATTTATTATTTTTTAAAAATATAAATATAATAAATATTTTGAAATAATATATTTTTTTAAATGTAATAAATATTTTAAAATAAAAATATTAATCGTTCAAACTATAAACGTGATAAGTGCTATAAAACAGGAGCAGTAATGCGTATTTAAAAAAGTAACGGACGCCAAAAGTATTTCAAATGTAGTTAACAAATTGATCCATTCTGTATATATACGTTCGTTCTCCACGATTTTTCCGATAACGCAGACGCTTCTCTCTATCGCTGACTCTTCGATCCAAACCGATTAAAGCTAAATCACAGCCAGCTATGGCTCCGATCGCCGTTGGAGATGCTCTACCAGACGAAACTCTTGCTTACTTCGATGAGCAAGATCAACTGCAGCAACTGTCCATCTACTCTCTCGCTGCCGGTAAAAAGGTCGTAATCGTCGGTGTTCCCGGTGCCTTCACTCCCACTTGCAGGTACATTTCTTTCCTTATTTTCTTAATCTGTTCCCGGATTATTAACCGTATCGAAATCGACGGTCTTTTTTATATAATTTGTTTAATTGACCGATTCGATTTGGTGCGATTGGTTTGTATGCTAGCTTGAAGCATGTGCCAGGGTTTATCGAGAGAGCAGAGGAGCTGTTATCGAAGGGAGTTGCTGAAATTCTGGTCATTAGCGGTATATTTCTTCTAAAAATGATAACTTAAACGCTTTGCTTAAGTTCAATTCTGCCGCCATCTATATTACAATACCATTTCCCTTGGTAATATTACTTTGAACAAAGTGAAACCTTTGGCCTGCTAGTTTGATTTTTTTTTTATTTGTTATTGTCTTGTGGTAATTCGCTAGTATATAATTAGTGCCTCTGATATAAAAATTTCCGAAGAATTTGCTGGCATATCCGGAATTGGTTTTATTATGGCTACCAGGAGGGGGTTACTGCTATGTAATCTGAATTTGTTAAACTGCAATTGTGCAAATCAATTGTGACATTGTTTGATTGGTACATTGTTGTTAAGAATCTCACTTTTCACTTCATGGGTTCTAACCTCTTACCTAATTCAAGTCTTCCCTTTCAACTTCTAATATTATATCTTTCAATATCTAAATAATTGGTTCTTGATGACATTGCAGTTAATGACCCCTTTGTGATGAAGGCATGGGCCAAAACTTACCCTGAAAACAAGCATGTGAAGTTTTTGGCTGATGGCTCAGCAAAATACACTCATGCTCTTGGGCTTCAGCTTGATTTGACAGAGAAGGGACTGGGCACTCGATCGAGGAGGTTTGCTCTCTTAGTTGATAATCTCAAGGTGCAGGCTGCAAATCTTGAAGAAGGTGGAGAATTCACTGTCTCCAGTGTTGATGAAATCCTAAAGGTTCTCTAAGTTTGTTCAAGCAGCTATTTTTCTAGTTGTTTGTGTGTTTAAAGCTCTTATATTACCTAATGCCATGTAATCAAACATTGTCAAGGATCCAAATAGTCAATGTTTGTTTGACATAGTCTTGTTTGTGATATTTATGGAAATAAAGGAATTGTTTGTTTTTATTGAAAGGGAGAAAAAAAAAAAAATATGAGACCGAGACCGTTAAGGAGGACTTATTCCTTCTCATACTTTTGTTTATTAATTAATATATATTTTAGTTTTGTGTTATGCGGAAACCTTCAAATTATTACAGTACAGATGCTTTCATTTCTTTGCTAATTGAGCAAGACTCTACAGCAAACTGCTGCTTTTTTCCCATCGGGCCTTAAAGACTGAATTTGCGTTCTGGCCTTTATGTGAGTGGCTCATTTATCACTCCAACCAATGATGGCAGCTGAAAGAAACTTTAAAAAGACTATTTCTGGCTAAATATGTTTATAATTTTTCTTTTTCATGTTCATAATCATATAGCCAGAGGAAGCAGAAAGGGGCAATCTCGTTGAGGAAAAAATAAGTAGGGCCCATTTCGAAAAACCACATGAGAGAAATTAGAAAGGGCCAAGAATTGCTAACATGGGTGATTGTTGGGCCCATGCTGGGCTTATAAAATTACATAGAATGGGTCATTTTATGTTTAAATTTGAATTGCTTTTTTGGAAGCTGGACTCTATCGAGGATCATGGACGGTTGAAGTCATGAGTAAACGTTGGTCATCAAGGAAGTCTGTAATTGATTTGATTTGCGAATGGTTGTTTGTTTGTTTGTTTGTTTGTTGTTCAAAGTGGTTAACCAACCCCTCATTCATATTTAGACCTGCATGCCTTAAAAGAAGCATTTTTGTTAAACAATCATTAGATTTAGAGGTAACTCGTATTTTATCATGCTCAAAAAAGGGCATCAGCATCATCATACTTAGGGTGGTAAGCAAATTGATTATAAAACACATCATCAACCTCATTTAATTCTCTCCTAACTCAATCTCACTCTACCATGTTTGGTGGAGATGGAATAACCTATGCTCAGATCTTGTGATTGTGAATTTCGGTCACAGATTCATAATTTTAATATCTTTATTGTAGCAATTTAGATTCCAAACCTGAAGCAATGAAAGACTCACATCAAAATGATAATTAAAAGTTTATGTGTAACAAACAAAATCCAATGAGTGAGAACGTTTAGCTTTCTCTTAATTAATCTTGGCATGAAAATGTCACTAAATGAAAAAATCAAAATTACAAGCAATTTGCACACTTGTCATTATCAATTACAGCAAATGGATAGAGACTTTATAATTTATTTATTATTATTCAAACAATGTCTTAAACATGTGTAAGAACAGAGACAATTGCCACGTAATTTATTTGTAATTCAAACAATGTCTAAACGGTCACATTTCCCATTGTTCCAAAAATAAAAACAAAAATCAATTAAAGCATTAAATTTTTGGTATGGAAACGACTTCCAACTAACCTAACCTTAACTATTGTGCTGTTCTTAAACAAATGCTACATCTGTGTGTGTGTCTTTCTCTCTGTTGTTTTCTTCCTCTCCCTAACGTTACTGTCCATTTTTTAACATTCTTTGACGGCAATTCATCTTGTTATTCTCAAAATGTCCCAATAAAATATTTTTACAGAGATTTTAATCTTCTTCTGATACTAGAAAGTTAAAAGACTTTAATCCCAACAAAATCTTGATATTACCAATTAACTCATTGACAGGGTTAAGACAAATAATTGCTGTAACTATGATTTATAATTTGTTATTCATCTTGTAATATGGATTTAGAAGATGAGAATAGAGTTTTCAGAATTTATTACGAGTGGAGATTGAGTGATTGAAACCTCTCATCTCATGTATTATAGGAGGAGACATTGATGATGATTTACTAGTAGCAATAAATAATGTGAGTTACATTAGTTGGAAACCAACTAATGCAAGGGTCCAATGAATGCCGTTAGAGAGAGAGAGACGGAGGGAGGGAGAGGGCCCCATGTTTTTGCATTTCAAAAAATCTTTCTGTTGGATTTGAAATTTATTGAGGGGGACGATAAAGTGCAAAGAGGCCCCTTTGACTACAGACAAAGAACCTCTAAATGGTATTTATTTATTTATTTTGAGGGCCTGTATTAGTTTTAATATATCATCATCAGTCATCAGTCTTGCATTCTACATATGTATACACAAACTGTGCCCTTTCTTCTTATTGTTCTTCTTTCTTTATCTTCTTCTGCTCAACCTTTTCCTTACAAAAGCATCTTCTTTTCTTAAGCTCAAACTTTTTGGAGAGTTCTTCTAATAGACTTGTCTCTTGCTTTAGATAAGGAACCAACTTATTAATACTGTGGAAGTTAAGGGTTTTAAGAAGAAAATGAGTGCTTCAAAGTTCATTAAATGTGTTACCGTTGGAGATGGAGCTGTTGGGAAAACCTGTATGCTTATTTGTTACACCAGTAACAAATTCCCTACTGTAAGTTTCTCTCTTTTTTCCATTTCTTTTGTTCTTTCAATTACTGATTTTTCTTTTTTCTGGAACTTCTCTACATGGGTTTCTACCCACTTAAATGGATTCCATAAAAGTTAAAATCTTTGGTTAGTTTTTCATTGATTAGAGAAACTGAAGTAAGATTGTGCATATTTCTTGACAGGATTATATACCCACAGTATTTGATAATTTCAGTGCTAATGTGGCTGTGGATGGGAACATTGTCAATTTGGGATTATGGGATACTGCAGGTAACTGGATTTTAATCCAAAAAATTATATTTAAAACAAAAAAGAAATGAATTTTTTTATATTTTGAAGTTAAAATGCTGCTTGCAATAACTTTTCAAGTTTTTGTCAGTGGTGTTAGGTTATGGTTGGTAGTTTATTTATGACTTTGTTTTTTTAACTTTCTCTGATTAAAGGTCAGGAGGATTATAGCAGACTGAGGCCACTGAGTTACAGAGGAGCAGACATATTTGTTTTGGCTTTCTCATTAATTAGTAGGGCAAGTTATGAAAATGTTCTTAAGAAGGTACATATTTAATGCTAATGTCTTTTCCCATTTTTTAATTTCGTATCCTTTCCTTTTATTTCCTTTCTGTACTGCCCGTTTTCAGACTACATTTGCAGAAGGTGTCTCCTATTATTCATTTCAAAATAGGTTGTCCATTTTGCACTTCACATGTCATAGAAATTATGAAATTTTCAATTTACATTAATTTATAATCATGAATTCAATTTTTTTTGTTTGTTAATTTTCTCAGTGGATGCCTGAACTTCGTCGGTTTGCACCAAATGTTCCAATTGTTCTTGTTGGTACAAAATTAGGTAAGCTACTTTGCCAGTCGTAGAAATTTGATAATTCTCATTGCTGTATCTATCTTGATTCTTGACTAGATATTTGACCGACTCTCGTTTTCTTTTACTGTAATAGATCTTCGCGAAGACAGAGCATATCTAGCTGATCACATGAATTCTAACGTCATAACATCTGCACAAGTATGTGTTGCCATTTTTTTTCTTTTTCAAGTACGGCTTTTTATGGCGTGAAAAGACTAAATTAAGGTTAAAACATGAGATGTAGGGAGAGGAGCTGAGGAAACAGATTGGCGCAGCAGCATATATTGAGTGTAGCTCCAAAACTCAGCAGGTAGATTGCTCAGAATGTCAAAGCTGATGTTTGTAATCTGTTTTTTAATAAATTGATGAATAGCACCTATAAATTGACTTCTGTTTGATTGTTCAGAATGTAAAAGCTGTTTTTGATACTGCAATCAAGGTTGTTCTTCAACCTCCAAGGAGGAAGGAGATGACAAGGAAGAAGAGGCGTCATAGTTCTGGCCGTGCAATTGCGTTAGTACTTGATGGTTTTCCTTTTAAGTTGACATTCTTCACATAAAGCATATGTTTGCAGACAGTCTACAATAGAAGATCCTTCATCAACACTGACAAAAGCAAAAAGCTTTGATGCCTTTTTATTCTCTGATACTAATTTGATCAGCGTGGATATTTGAAATAAAAGATTTATACAGTCGAGCCTAAGTAGTTCCTTGATGAATTGCAGGAGCATCATGTGTGGAGGCTGCGTTGCGTAGGGCAGAACAGCAATGACCTGCTTTTGACAAGTGATATAATTTGGGCGATGATTCCTGACATCCGGTTACATGTGTTGAATTTGAATGGTTTTGTTTTTGTATTGTAGCCTCCTCAGTAACCATGTCTGAACCATCTTCTTGTTCATTCTCTTGTACTATTGGTGAAGTAAATTGAATTTCCAAAACCTGATATGAACCAACTCTGCAATGAATTTCTTTCTATGCTTGAATGTACGGTCATAGGACCTACAAACATGTGCCAGCCATTTAACTATGCAAACTAGTTCATAGGACCCACACCCACGTGGATTCTAATTCTAATTTAGACTAATTAATGCATTTCCAATATTCTTCCATTTTTGTTTAATTGAATCTATAATTTCTCTTTTGATGTTCCTGATTTTTTCATTTGACTAAGACAACTCATTTTCTAGAAGAAAGATCCTATTATTAATTAAATATTAAAATAAATAAAGTAATTATTATCGCCACTTGTACAGTAATCTTCGGGGTGGGGAAAAAGAAACAAGAAGGGGCATATTAGTCACTCTAGTCACAGTCAATTTCTAAATACGGTTATCTTTAATTAACTACAACAAGGAAACAAAAGCAACTGAAGAACACACCACTATCGCTGCCGAGATCAGACCTCCAAAAACCAGAGTCTAACACCACACCGCCAGCCAACAAGAACATGGACCAGCCACTGCCATCCTCAGCCCACTCCAAGAGTTGGACTATACATACCCGACCCGAGATCATCGCCAAATACGAAATCTACGAAAGAGTAGGCTCCGGTGCCTACTCTGACGTTTACAAGGCTCGCCGTCTCTCAGATAACACCATCGTTGCTCTTAAAGAAATCCACGACTATCAATCGGCTTTTCGTGAAATCGAGACCTTACAGATGCTCCAGAACTGCCCTAATGTTGTGATTATGCACGAGTACTTTTGGAGAGAAGATGAGGACGCCGTCTTGGTTTTGGAGTTCCTGAGAACGGACTTGGCTGCTGTAATTAAGGAAGGCAAAAAGAATGGGATTAGTGTTGGAGAGGTTAAGAGATGGATGGTGCAGATATTGTGTGGTGTTGATGCTTGCCATAGGAATATGATTGTGCATCGGGATTTGAAGCCTGGTAATCTGTTGATTTCGGAAGATGGTATTCTCAAGTTGGCTGATTTTGGCCAGGTAAAAAACTGAGTTTTTTTTTTTTTTTTTTAATGGTACTTCTGTTAGATGGGCAGCTGATTTGATTGGTGTATAGTTTATGATTGTTATCATGATTGAATTGATGTAACCTAGTGAATTGGCTGATAGAAATTGCTGCCACAGAAACTATATAATGGTGCTTTTTCTGTGAAGTACAAGCTAGATTAAATTTTTTTGATATCTTTTTAGGAAAAGAAATATGAGAGAAAAAGAAAGATTGAAACTTGTATACCTCTTTATATGTCGGCCATTTTGTTCAGGTTAGCTTTAACTTGTTAATTGGTCATTCTTGATAATTGAAAGTGCAGTTTTTATTTCTGCATGTTCTGCTTGGAAGTATTGTTTTTGTATTCTTCTGGGAATGAATTGGTTTAGTTTGATTATATTTCCAGGCAAGAATGCTCATCGAGCCTGCATTTGTTGCTACTGATGGGAACCCTCAGCCATATGACCAAAACTCTGTTGATCAGGAACAAGTTGTTCCACCAGCTGAGATTGTTCCCGAGGTGGACAATTTGTCTCGGGAAGCGCAAGGAAACCGAGAGCAAGGTCTTGTAAGAATAGATGGAAACCAAGTGCAAGGTCTTGTGAGGATAGATGAATCATTTGGAGAAATAAATGAACCCAAGGTTCATGATTACTTGGATGAAACAAGTATTCGAGATGGGGATACGTCTTGTCTTGCAACAGGGACAGCAAGCGACATTGGAGATGATATTTTCAAGAGTTCTTACTCTTATGAGGTTGAAGAAGGTGCAGGTGATAGACACGGTTCACTTACTTCATGTGTTGGAACTCGCTGGTTTAGAGCTCCTGAACTACTCTATGGATCCACAGACTATGGACTGGAGGTTGACCTGTGGTCATTGGGCTGCATTTTTGCTGAACTTTTAACCCTCGAGCCCCTTTTCCCAGGGACGTCTGATATAGATCAACTCAGTAGAATTATCAACGTTCTAGGCAATTTAACAGAAGAGGTATGGCCAGGCTGTTTAAAACTTCCTGATTATGGAACAATTTCTTTCGCTCAGATTGAACATCCAATTGGTTTAGAAGCCTGCCTCCCTAATCGTTCCCCTGATGAAATCTCTTTAGTCAAGAAACTGGTTTGTTATGACCCAAATAACAGAGCGACAGCAATGGAACTGCTCCATGATGAGTATTTCAGCAAAGAACCTCTTCCTGTTCCCATCTCTGAGCTTCATGTACCTTTGGCAAATAGTGGACAAGATGAGGATTCTCCTGGTGGTTGGAATGACTATGATAGGGGATCTGACTCTGATTTTGATGAATTTGGCCCCATGAATATTACAACAACCGGCTCTGGTTTTTCCATACAGTTCTCCTGAGGTCAAACTTGACGAGGTCTGTTTTTCTCTGTATCTTCTGGAATTTCATTGTTTTGGTTTAATTTTTTTTGGCATTCCTAGCGCAAGAGGTTCTTTGCTTTGTCAAAGAGGGTTTTTTCACTTCTTGAATCTGTAACCTGTTGCGTGTAGACTTGCCTTTTACGTGCAAGAAAAAATTCAGTAATGTCATAAGTTAATTATAAAAATTAATGTCTCCTAGAATATTTCGATTCTTATGTTTTATGCTCAAGCGATGCAAAGAATTTTCCTTGTTAACCCAGTCATAGATCACACGATCGTCTCTATTCTGGACGAAGCTTTTTGTAAGCTCTGTCCAAGTAAATGCAATCTCAATTGTCAGATAGGATAATTGAACATATTTTGCACAAGAGAGTTTCAAATGATGGCTTGATTTATTTCGGGAATTTACACTACATTGTCAATCCAACTTATCAAAAACAATTTTTTTAGATCTTAACTCTGTATTTATCACTTGCAACATTTGAGATACTAAACTGACTAGACTCCTTCACGTGGATCACCATAAAAATTGTCGATAAATTTGTTTGTTCTCAATTTAAAACTCGAAATACGCTTTTTTTTTTTTTTTTTTTTTTTCTTTCTTATAATTAAGATAAAATAGCAAATGTGATCTTTTATAGAACAAAACAAGCTGGGCTGCAGTACCACAAATCAACAAATCAGCGTCTTCCCGAGTATGGGCCAAATGAAGGAAATGTACAACAAATCCCGTCATTGGGCATCGTCACGGTCTAAACTTGAAGCGTAAAGATGCTAATCTTCGTAAATTATGAACAAAAAGGAAATTTAACTTCTGAAAGAGAAGCAAATTTTACGAGATGGCATAGTCGCAGGTACACCATACAAAAACTGAACTTCCCAATTTTTATATTATTTGGCTATCTGGTAAAACTCCATAAGCATTAAGCAGCACTGGCTTGTTCTGTCTGCAATGTCCAACTTGCTGCAATAAGAACTCTTTTCTCCAAAATTAGGAGATTGATGCCTCAACTAGACTTCCACTTTGCTTGCAAGTATATAATCCATCAGGTGACATATTCATTGTAGGTGAAACCCCTATTCTTGGGGAAGAAGTGCGATCTCGATTTCTTGAAGTGATTTTCCTTTTGTCTCCATAACATTCCGTTTCACAAAAACCACTGCCATCACGCAAAATGTGGCAAAAATAGTGTACAAGAGTTGGGGTCCTAATTGCTCCGGCAAACGCAAAAATAACAATCCCACAAAGAAATTGATCACCTGAAGGAAAGCAGTCATATCACCAAGGAGCAACAATATAACCATGGGAAGAGAAAATTAATTCCAACTTCGAATATCATTTGAATAATAAAGTAGCTATCATATGTCACAATACATTAATTTTGACTTGTATTTGCAAGAGAGGGAATGAAAGATAGAATGAGGGATACATAAAGTTATTATCATGAGAAAAAAAAAGGCAAAAGAATTTACCCAATGCACTGACATGCAGACTGCCATAGCTTTTGCCCTGATTCGACTGGGGAATATTTCTGGGAGGAGGAGACCTGGAACCGGGCCAGCTCCTAAAGCAAATGTGAAGACAAACCTGAAGAGAGAATTAAGTTTTCAATTATGGGCTCACATCCTGATAATGTGAAGTCAGAAATTACAATTTTCCATCTGCTATCCACAATACATTTAAAATATGATATTATTATACAAGGAAAAATAGTTCTCACATCAGCATGCCACCAACAGATAGGTATAAAGCTCCAGATCCTGACAAATAAGGACTTGCTCCAGCAACTTGAAGGCCCATGGAAACAGCCTGCAAAGAGAAAACACACCGTATAAAAGTCAGGCTTTTTGGATACTCATAGATTCCATTTATTTTGTACAATCATTTCAGAAGATTGCTCTAGCTTGTTATTTTGTTTCATTCTGAAAGATTAAACTGATCTGTAACCGAACGTCTCCCAACACGAAAGGTGTGCGATTATATACTTGCAAGCAAAGTGGAAGTTTAAAGATTAAACTAAGACTAAACTTCCATTTTGCACTTCAAAGATAAGTAGCTATATTATCATTTAAAGAAAAGGAAAGAAAAGAAAAAACAGTACTTATGGATAAATCTTCCCAACACGAAAGGTGTGCGATAAAAACCTACCATTCCAAGAAAGCTCCCCAGAAGCAACACCTTCCTTCCTAGTTTATCCATCAACAGCATTGCAGTAACAGATCCTGAATGCAACTAAGACCCCGGTTAAGAGAAATTTGCAGCAACCAATATTCATATGAAAACTATCAGGGGATGATATTATACCTAAAAGATTTGCAATTCCCACAAAGACGTTTGCTAGGTCTGACGGTACTCCCGCGCTTTTAAACACAGTTGAAGAGAAATAAAACACAGCATTTATACCAGATAGCTGTTGTAAAGCAAATAGGGTTGACCCAATAAAAACAACTGCAAAAGGAACATGTGAATAACAAAGCCCAGAGAAAACAAGGAAAGAAGACAAGGAAGATGATGATGACGACAAAGAAAAAGAGGAAGAGAAAGTGATGGTAGCTGCTGCAGGTGCCCAACAAGAAGAAAACACACTCACAATAGCTATAGAATTTTACCAAAAAATATCTACCTCTAGAATGGCGACCGTAAATCAATTCAGTGATCTTCACGGTATCTGTTTCATCCCCTCTGTCTAATTTGGATAATTCGTGCATTGCAAATTTGACATGTGCCCCACCTAAAAGCTTCTCAAATTCAATCTCAGCTTCAGAACTTCTTCCTTGCTGTCTCATACAAATAAGAAGTTATTAGCATCCACCCTCAACAGAAGCACTAAAAAAAAGAAGAAAATGCATTCATGAGGATTTATTATGACCAAGGCAAAAGGCAATCAAAATTATGCAATGTAAAAGATTGATGATTCTTTTTCTAAGAAAATAAAAAAGATTGATATTGATCAGAAAGGGAGGGATTGAGATCATTTATAAGGAGACACTAGTAGATGAGATTAAAGCTACACTGAAAAAAGGGAGTAGTCTCATTAAGCAAGTCAGTAATCTTTTTCAAAGTTCATACACTTTCTCTTTTTATAAGCTAATGTATGATGAACATAATCAAAGAATATCCATAGAAAATAAAGTATGTAATAGAAGCAAACCTTATACAGCCAATGGGGACTTTCTGCACAAAACATCATGGCAAAAGCAAGTATTCCAGCGGGAATTGCAGACACCCAGAAACAGATGCGCCACCTGAGCATATTACAAATTGTGCGCTCACAATATACAATATGAATCACAGACATTGTGGATACCAAAGCATATTTCTTACCAGCCTGCAATTTCCCTGACAGGGATTCCAATGAACAGAGCCCCCATAAGTCCAAGACAGGTTGCAATCTGGATAGAACTTCCATAAGTTCCCCTTACGAAAGCAGGAGAAACCTGCCCACACCATCACGGTTCAACAAGAATATGAAGTGGGACACTTCCTACGGTTAAGTAAACAAAGATTATGCAGTATTCATTGCAGTCTGAGTAAATCAATTTGATACCTCTGTCACATAAAGAGCTGCAACAGGGGGACCAAGGCCCATTCCTGTCCCTACTAATAACCTTCCAAAAAGCATACCAGCCAGAGTTGTTGTTGTTGCACTGAAATGCATGTCATTAGTCCGGATGTCAACATGAACTCAGATTTCAAAAACAGAAGGGTGAGGGATGCTACACATTAAGAATTTATCCTTACCTTATAATGGAAATAGAAAAATCAATAAAGAACTAACACAAAAAAAAAAAGATGCAAGAGTAAAAATTTACAGCATATTACCCATTTATGACCTCTAAACTCTCAGATAGTTTGAACAAGTTGCAAGTAAGGAACATATATTTACATTGTGCTTAAAGTTTTCCTTCACATCCCTTTTTCCTTTGTGTATTGAGTCTGTTCCTATTGTGTGCTTGTTTATGTAGAGTTGCAAAATATCCCTTAAAGTTTATTATACTTCTTTTTTTTTTTCCCCAATAGAGTTCTCAGGATTATCCAAGAAAAACATGCTAAGAAGGTTAGAATAATTGTTCATCTAGGTCTCACTTGTCATCTGCAGGTCATTTGTGTCTAGAAGACAAGAATGTTCAACTATGGGATAATAGAACAGTGGTGAATGGTGATCACTGGTTCATTTCCTAACATGGAAAATTACAGAATAGACAAGGAAAGAAGAACCTGAGTCAGAAATTGACTAATATGGACCAAAGAAAATGCAACAACATGGCACACATAATAGTACTTGGTAAAAATTTGCTTCATGCAGCAGGGATATTACCTTATAGCAGCACCAATAATCATGGGCAAAGCGCACAACTGAAAAGCTCTACGCCGCCCAATCCCATCAGCAATCCATCCACTGAAAAGCGATCCAATGAATGCACCACCCAAGCATGTACTAACCACTAGGCCTTCATTTGAAATCAAGTATTAGTTGGAAATTTGAATCAAATGATTGTGCATTAGATAATAGCAAAAGCCAAAATGGAAAACAACTGTCACCTTCTGCCAAAGTATTTCCATTGAATCCAAGGTCCAATGAGATGCTTTCAAGTGGTTCATTCACTACACTGTGCAGAATGCAGAATCATTACATCATAATCTAATAAAAATAAAACCATGGTGAACAAGTGAAAAAAAAAAAAAAAAACTGCCAAATGAACGGAAGTGTGCAAACCCAAGATGGTAGCCAAATAGGAAGGATGATATGGTTGCCACCAGTACATGCAGAAAAGAAAGCCTCCATGAAGGATTCGTGGGTTCCGGATCCAGATTGTCTTGAACAAGAGCTAAACAACATGCAAAATGCAAGCCCAATTATTATCTCAGACAGCCTCATTCAAATTTGAAAAATCAAAAGCCAGTCTACCTAAACACAACTTCAAAAATTTTAAACAGATGTCCAAAATTGATGGGAACTTAGAGCCATACAATCTGTTGAAAAGTTATGATAGGGAGAAAAGCACTTAGGCAACGAAAAATGGAAGAATCTACTGTTCACTGATATCAATGGTGTTGTTTTCATAAACATAGCTCTACAGAGTAATGTAGAAAAATGCACCCAATTATCAACTTCAGCAGTTCGGTACATGGATTTACCTGAATTATCTTCTACATCAACTGTGTTTGCATAATCTCTCGACGGCATTCGCTTGTACATAGAGTTAGTCTCACGTCTTGCCCACATGCCAAATATGCAACAAGCCTACGTTCCGATTCACCAAATTCAGAGAGACTAGGACAAGACATGATATTCATAATTCTAGTATGCTTTTCCGATAACATCTCGTAATCCTGTTTTGATTGCTAAATTGTAGACTTCATAATTGCTTTCTCTAAATTAGGAATCATTTTCTCAATTTAAACAAATCTTAACCACATCTATGGATTGGCTATTAATGACAATCCAATATAAACTAGTCCAAATTTTTAATAAACCGGACAAAAAAAATTTCAACAAAATGTCCAAAACAAACCGTTCCAATCACTTATTAGCTGCAAAGCAGAATCGACAAGCTTGTAAAATAATTCTGTTCTAATTTTACAACAATGAGAAACGAAACAGATTCTCATAGGATCACAAGCAAAAACATCTAGTAATTAATTTAAAGAACTTACTAATAAAAGAATTAATACCTCGATTACAATTAAGTTTCGATCATCCAGCCATCAATGAAGGATCTGGAGGATGAAAAACAGTAAATAATATTTTATTTTTTTTAAGAAAAAATGAGATGAGACTACTCGTGGAAATTTTCAAGCTAGCGTCTACATATGTATATAAGAAAGGTGAGGAACTATGCGCGCTATCGTGCGCCGGTTTAGCGGTGGTTTAGGCGTTTAGCGAGCGAGAGAAGTTTCTTTAGACATGAATATGGGAACAGATCATTGGCTAACTAATGTTTTCACTTTCTACGGTTACAGAGAAAGAGAAAACACTTGGACTTCCAACTAGAAACGACAAGATTCAGCATAGATCCAAATCTAATAATTCAAATTAGCAGTTAATCATCATTGATTAACTAAGGAATTAAAATTAAATAGGTAAAGTATCTGTATTTCTGTCGTGTCAATTGGTACGAGAATGCAGGTTTAGATTCGGTGTTGTAGGTTTCTCTGGATTTAGAGACTCGAGCTAATTAAAACTTGACACGTATAAGATTATAGATTGTGTGGTTAATCAGGTAATTATAAAGTGGTGTTTTTAGACAATTTGAGGCGATAGTATCCTGCAGTTGTTATTATGACAGGTGGTAGAGTTATAATTTCGTGGAATTCAGTTTCTTTCTGGAAAACGCTGTAGAACTTTTTTATGCATGAGGGGTGAATTAGTCATTTACGCCATACCCTGAAGAGTCCATATTTTCACGGCTCTAGCTGTTCTGGCATCTATGTCGTTGTTAGTTGTCGTTTTAGTCCTCTAGTCTCCCACCTAAATTACGATGTAAGCCTGCATTGGACAATGGACCCGACCCCGTGAAGGTAACAGCTGTGACAGCCCCACAGCGACTAACGCCGTGGACGTTGGTTCATTTTCAGGTGTCCATAAAATCAGGGGTTTGTTCCTCATGGTATATAAATAGCATTTACAAGCCAAAATATTTCGACCTTGACGGAAGGTATTTTCTATTAATTTTTAATTAATTAAAAATTATATATAACATATCAGTATATGTTAGATGAATTACTAAAAAATATTATATTATTTTAAAAATATTTTCAAGTGAATGAATAGATTTAAAATGTTAAATTTTGATTGATTGGAAAAAAAAAATTGTTACGTAAATAATTTTTTTTATTTATGAACCGAAAACTTTGTGAATACAAATCATTATGTCTATAATTAACCGACATAAATCAATAATAATGATAATTAGCTAATAAAATTTTTGTATATATATTTCTATGTGCTATATGTTTTTATAAATAGATAAAAGATGGAGAAACTATAGATATTTTTATATAAATTTAGTTTTAATTATTTGACTACAAAAAATATAATTACATAGGCTTTAATTGCCAAAGAAAAAATTAATTCTCAAATTTAATGTTTTATATAATTTATTACAATATGATTTACCAATGAAAATAATCGGACATGGAAAATTAAGGCATTGCAAGACAGAATAAAAATTGGAGTTCAAAAATAATAAAAAAAATTTTCGTCAACTACTGCGACGGCTAATTTTGAACATATCATTAATATTAGTATTAGGTGGATGTGAGAGGATAAATAAATTTAGGAGCTCGTAAGTGGGTGGAGTGGTGTCCTCTGTGCATTATGTAATTTGATGCATATTGATGAATAAAAAAAAAAAAGAAAGAAAAGAGAAATATACGGAGAACGTCCGTCCAGCCCGAACGATGGTAGGATCCTTGGGTGCACTTAACACAATAATCATAGATTATTTTTTCGAAAATTAATTTAAAGTATGTTTTGGTGGGAGTATGATCATTGTTTATAATAGGTGATTTCACGAACTAATGACTATTGTTTGATTACTTGAATTGTTGTGACTTGTTTGATAAATGTGCATTCATGCTTGCTTATTACTTCATAGTTAGCCAGAGGGCTAGTGATCGTATAACACAATTATCATAGGTATGACTATGTGAGATAAAAGAGTTATCTAACTTTACTCATTTAATTTGGCATTCATCACTTTCTCCTGTAATAAAAGGAAAGAAGAACTTTATGAATCTTATTGGGTTGAAATAGAGACATAAAAAAAAATAATTATCGTATTAAGCTTGTAAATATAATATATTGTAATTTATAGAGTTACGCAATTGTATTCCCAATGGGTTGTAATTGGCTAATATTGATTTATGTATTAATGATATAATTGTATTTTTGATACGTCCGTGAAGTTTCAGATTGAGCTTGAATATCAATAATGGACCAGAGGCCACGATTATGAAGAGAATGAGTTTAATTGCTTTAGACTTCTTGTTTTCAAAGTTAAATGTTCATAATTTAAACTTACTACGAATCTCGAGTGCCTTAAGTTTATTTAGGTCCTACTGCCGATTTAATCCATATTTTGGATCGTGACAAAGATTCTGTACCTATCGAAGCTTGTAGAGACTATTGGCATTCGGAAGGTCTTATCTTGGCTGCAGCAGATAGGTTTGGCTTGTGTTATTGTGGAAATGGATGCTCAAGTGGTTTGTAAAGTTGTCAAAGATCCATGTCATAATGATTCAGATTGGAGTCTGTTGGTTCAAGATCGTAAGGAGTTGTTATTTCCAAATATTCATGACATTGTTCGAGTTAGAAGACAAGTCAATATGACTGCTCATGTTTTGGCTAGAGAAGCTATCAATCATGCTAGTCCTACGGTTTAGCCTATGATTCCATATCATTTTAATTGTATTCTTGTTGTTGATTTGAACCATTAATAAAGTTCTCCATTCAAAAAAAATAAAAAATAAAAAATAAAAAACTCACTCATGAAAAAGAGAGTGAGAAATAAGGGCAGTCTGTTGTATGTTATTTTAATATATTTTCCTTTATTTATTCATTCAATGTTTTTGTTTAGTTTTGTTTTTTTAAATATTTTTAAATAATTGGTGAACATGTTGATCTAACCAATTATTTAAGAAAGGCCCAAATCAAGACCAACCGATTGTCGACAGTGATGATTTATAATTAGCACAGAAATAAGGGAGTGAAGTGTAAATTTTATATATTTTAGAAAAAAGAAAAAAATATTTATTTATTTATAAAATTTTATAAAATTAATTAATTCATCCTTATATTTTTATATATTAAATATTTAGTTGCCAATATTTGGTTCGGTCTTGTCAAATTGTTTTTCGTTAATTAAGAGTAAAAAGTAAAAGAAAAGGAAGATAAATATTTTAAAATGACAAAATGCTATCCTTAATTAGATGTGACCGAGTCAAACCAGAGGAAACCAACTAAACCTAAAATTTTCTATGAACCAAATCAAGAACTACTTAAAGCGCAAGAGTGAGGCGTGAATCGGATTGTGAATCACTTTTCTTTCTTTCCTGTCACGCGATTCCAGATTGTTTCCATGCCGCCAGCCCTGCACTCTTCCATCCCGGCGGCAGAATGATTTAATCTCGTTGTCTGAGCTTCAACTTGACCATACGGGTTACTTGCCTTGTAGGATCTAGGAGCTTCCGGAAATATCATGGGTCGGGTTGCACTTGTTGATTCTAGATCTATTGCACGAGAATGACCTTGATCTTTAACTTAGATCTTGAAGTTGCTCCACTTTAACTTTTTTTTTTTTTCTCTCTTATTTTGTAACTACTTTTCTTTATCTTTGCTGCTATGGTGTTATATGATATTTTGGGGTTCCAATTAGTTCAGGCTGGGATTCAAATTTGGGTTCGTGTTCAAAGTCAGGGAGAGAGTTGCGCGTGGGTGAAGGAGTGGTTGTGGAGAGGGAGTAAGTGGAAAGAAAGGACACCATTAATATTAGAGTTCATCGGCAGAGAGATTAATGCAAACTTGTTTCCAAACATCAACCGTTTCTTTTTCCATGTTCTTGAATGCCATGGCTGTGAATCCTTCGAGTGCCAATTTGACAAAATACAATCAAACGATTGAGTGGATTGGATTGATTGGGCTAAAGTAGCTATGTTGCCTACATTCGTGTCTAACTTTCAATTGTTGATTTTTTTTTTAGACGATTCTAATATTGATTTTCATAGTCAAGATTTATCTGACAGTTTGCTGACAGTAAGCAACAAAAGATGAGAGAAGGATAGAAGACAAAGATTGAGACAAAAATGCATTATTGGTCAATATTTATTATAATTAAGGGTATTTCCGTATTTTTATTATCATATAACAGAACTTATTTCATAATATTTATCCCATTCACTTTGTATAAAATTTAAAAAATACACTAATTATAGTATTATATTATATAAAATATTTATATTTTTTTGAAATTATCTTATTTTAAAATAAAAAAAGATTATTTATACTATTTAAAACTATTTATCAGATGTAAAAAGAAAAAAATATGTAAAAACGAGATACAAAATATAAAATTTTAGACGGAAGAATAGACGGAATCAAAATATAAGGGACTACATGCATTATATATAAAAATATAAGGACAATTAATTAATTTCATAAAATTTAAAAGTCGAGATAATTTTTTTTTTTCCAGAAAAAATATCGCTGGCCTTATTTAGCTGTTGTAAAATTTGGCAAAGAACTCTCCCGTAACTGTTAATTTCATTACTTTCCTCCCTCTTCCTTCCAAATTCCAATAAAAAAAGTATATATATATATATATATATATATATATATATATATATAAAAAAATCTGTGGTGACGGCATATCTTTAGGGTTTAAAGAGCTTGCCCCCAACAAAGGAGAGAGAAGCAGCCAAAAGATGGGATCGAGAGACAAGGACCAAACTACATCGCATCACCAGCCGCTACTTAGCAGCCTCGTCGTTCGCCCTTCAGTCAGCGACGGTGGTGATGGTGGGGGAGGCCGCGGTGGTGGCAGCGATTACGAGCCCGGTGAGGTCCGTCGTGATCCTCCCCCGTACTCTCGTCAAGATCGATATTCTGACGATCCTGGTTCGTTATTAATTAATTTATTTATTTAGATCTATTTCTCTTTTAGTTTTTTTTTCTGTGAAACTTAGATTTGTTTTTGCAATTTAATATCTCTATGAGTAAATTATGGACGATTAATTAGCATATTAGAATATACTTGATTCGCATAAAATTTTATTTATGGATTTCTATGTCCACTTTTAAGCCTAAAATTAATTTTCTACTTTAGTGGTCGGGCTGGGAGTTTTTGTTTGTCTCGTAGAGCTGAAACTTATGGTTTGCGTTTTTTGAGGTTACAAGGGGCTATTTCTTACCGATTATCATGTTAAAAGCAGTGGTTGATTGATTGATTGATTGAGATGATGAAGTGATACTTCATATCCCTCTTAATTATAGTTTAAGACATTGCAGCATGGTTTGGGAAATTTGTTTCTGCTGTGTACGTCTGAAATTTTGTTCAAAGTCTTTTGTGGCTGCTATTTTTTTTATTAATTTGTGATTAAGTGCGGCCTTTAGATTTTGAACCAAATGAAATTTCCTGTGCTACTTTTGAATTAAATTGTGATATCAAGTATGTGCAATATTGTCCTACATATTTGAGATTTATTGATTCAGAAAGAAAAGAAAAGCACTTATTTTGACGAATTCGAACTTGTGTTTGTGCTTGTGTTCGTTTATTTTGATTCTCCAAATATTGTTATTGATTTAAATAAAGGTGAGCCTGTTCAATTATTGTTTCAAGCATATTTATCTCTTACTTGATTTGATCATTCCATGAAGAAGTATGCATATGTTTTTAGTAGAAGTTGTAAATTATGACTCTGGAAAAAACCTTTTGTTTCATGTTTGTATTAAAGAATTTTTGCATGAATGATTTGCTGAACTAATGCCTTCTGTAGTTTTTTTTAATGTAAAATTGGGGAATGGTATTAAATTCCTTTTAAGAATGAACTAGGTCTGAAATAATGGTGCTTTATCATGCACTGAATTGAGTTGATGCTTGGGGGTGCTAAGTGTTGGGTGTATTCAGTATTCTTGACATTTTTGGCTGAAAATGCAGTGTTGAACATTCTTGTGTAATAATTTTCCCAAGTTTCCTGGCCCTTCCCTTGGGAATTAGTAGCATATATTTGAGGTGGGGAAAGGAAGAAACATGAATATAATGAACAGTGTATATATTTAAATTGTACTTCAAGAGGCAGCATCATTTAAGGTCACAGGAAAATGAAAAAGTGATCTTGTATTGAATATTACATTGCAACTGTACGTATAGGGATGAAAAATAGTTTTCACGTATTTTCCTTCATTAAGCATTGATATTAATTTTCAAGTGTTCACTTTTCACTTTTCTATATCTGTACTGATTCTGGCTTCTAACCATATTAAGAGGCCTTCTGGGTGATGCCAGATTCTCTAATTTGTTTTTTCTAGTTATGCCAAAAGATAGGTTTCGTGACCTTTTTTTTTGTTTTATTCATTGTGCTGCATGTTAAGCATGTGGATCTACCAGCACTTAAGTGTTCAATTGGAAATAAATTTTGCTGTTGTGTGTTACAGCTTTGAATATTGCCTGCAAGAACTTGGGTCTTGAGGAAGGCATGTTGGTGTGAGTGCAGTTTTGGATCATGGTCTATGGGAATTTGTCTTTATGGTATTAAGGTTAAAATGGTTTTGGGTAATGCCATCTGTCAATACAGTGAATGGTGTAGAAACTCTGGGGGTGCTTGTGTCTCATTTTATTGTGAAAGTCATTGCCTTGTGAAAGGTTTGGATGGGAAGATGCAAAGCCATTTTCATGTGTATTGGCTTGGAATGATGTGGGAAAACTGAATATAGCATCAGCTTCAACAGTTGTGGGGTTTTTAATTTGAAAGTTCCTAAAGTGCATTTACAAGTAATTTGTTCTTAAGGATACTGAGATAATGATAATGACACATCATTTCAGGGGGTGCTGGCTTATCCACTTTATTTTGCCAGGTTGGAATGTTGGTTTTAAGTAATAAGCAACAGTGACACTGCTTCATTTGGGTCCAATCGCTGTGGGCTCTACATTTCTGGAACCTGGCATTCTGTAATGGGGTATGATATTGGTGGAAGGAAGTACATGATATTGAACTTCCTGGTAACTAACAGCTACTTGGAGTTTTGGGTCGCTATCTTCGTTGTGGCAATCTTGGCTAAACTGGGCTTTTTATCTTTTAATTTATTTTTTCATTTGGAACATTGGGTATTGAGTGCAAACAATTGGGGACTTCTTAGGCTGAATTTCTAGCTAATGACTGTCTAGGTTTGTTGTTGACTTTTGTGTAATGGGTCTTTACTTGTCTTGAATAGTCTGGGGAGTTGATGCGAATCTCTTAATCTTTGATGATGGTTTCTATGGGGTACTTATTCCCTTTTCTCTCACGGGTTTTTAACTTTTGGATAAGCATAACAAGTGTCAGATTGGAAATGAAAAATAGGACTCCTCTGGGATCAGGCCTGCCATTGCAGCTTCAGCCCACCATGCTGTTTTGCACAATTTGGTCCTTTTGGATTATGGCTAGGGTGGAAATCATAAAATTATGTTCTTTTCGGATTATCTGATTGAACCTTTTTAAACTTGCTGATATGGTTTATGAGAATAAGTGGACAAATTAATAGCTGGTTAATTTTCAAATTGTTTGGCAATCGTGAAACTTTGGGGGTCTTCTTGGTGGTTTTGTCCTGCATATGGTTTGAGTTGTTAGTTTCTTTGCTACCTCTTGAAGTTGCATTCTCACTGAAGTTTTTGGAACAAACCTTTTCTTGGATTATGGCCTTCTCTGTTGGATTTTGTATATTAGGCATATATCAACTATTTATTTATCTGCAAGCTGCAGTTGTTGACAAAGTTCTATCCCATGAGCTGCCAAACATCTTCTTATCAAGTTATGGCTACACCAGATTCATTAATTTGGTATTGATAGTTCAATTCATAGGTTAGAGAAGTATCCTTAAGCATGTAATGGTTGAAACATTAATGTAAGAACATTGGACTTGTTTTGTTCCTTTATATGGTGAGGTCAAGTAATCTGATTTTAACTGGCAGTGCTCCAGTTGTATTTACTGATGATGTGGACAATCAGTCTGAAAGGTAAGCAGCAAGGACAGTTATCAAGTGAGCGCTACACTAATGCACATTTTCTACCATCTTTTATGAGAAGATGCCCTGAGTGATGATTTATCTAGTTGCAGTTTTTGTTGGACTGTTTATTTCACAGTTCTTGGATCTGAAATTGTGCCTAGCATTATTACGTTGTAGTAACAAAAGTTCTCCCTTGTTTTATTGGGGGGTTGCTCTTGCTCATCTTTAGATTTCACTGCCTTTTTTCCAGGATATAGAATTCATGCAGGTTCTGGTTCTCCTGCACGTCGTAGGGATGCAGATCACCGGTACAGTTCTGATTTTGATCATTCAGGGGGTCTGCCTCGAGGTCGTGAATTTGGTAGCGGGAGGGATCCTGGTAGATTTCGGGACTCTTCACCCCCTTATGCTCGAGGAAGAGTTGGCGGCAGACCACCTGGTAGAGGTTTTGATGGGGCCGGATTTGGTCCTGGTGCTTTTAGGGGTGAGGGCATGAGTAGTCGGAATAATCCCAATGTACGCCCAAGAGAAGGAGACTGGATTTGTTCTGATCCTTTGTAAGTTCATATCTTAGTTTTGATTGTTAATTATAATTGATATTCCTCTTCCTTTCATAGAATGTGCCTAAGTTGGCGAGAAATTACAAAACAGAAGGTTTCAGATTTAATTTTGGTTTTAATGTCTAGAAATTTGAATCATGTAGTAATACATTCTTCTTCAAATCTCGTGTACTTCTGTTATCATGTTTCAGATGTGGCAACCTGAACTTTGCAAGGAGAGAGTATTGTAACAACTGTAAGAGGCCTCGCTATGGACCTGGCGGAAGTCCGCGGAGGGGCTATCCTGGCCCTCCACCTCCACATGCACCTCCTAGACGCTTCCCTGGTCCTCCACTAGACCTTTCTCCCAGCAGGAACATAAATGGTTATAGATCTCCTCCCCGCGGCTGGGGCAGAGATGGCCCTAGAGATTTTGGGCCTGGTGCTCCTCCCCCTCCTAGACATGGAGGCAGGTTTTCTGATCATGAAATACGGAGAGGTCGGCCTGATTTTCCAGATGATGACTACAGAGGAAGGAACAAGTTTGACAGGCCAATACCAGTGGAATGGGGTCAGAGGGAACGTGGAAGGGACAATTTTTTCAATGATAGAAAAGGGTTCGAGAGGCGGTTACCTTCTCCACCACCGCCACTGGGTGGACAAGTTCCTCAACAAGTTCCTCAACGTGGTCGATGGGGGCGAGATGTGAGAGAGAGGAGCAGATCCCCTATCGGAGGTGCCCCACCAGCGAAGGACTATCGCCGGGACATGTACATGGAACGAGGAAGAGACGATCGACGTGGTGTGGGGCGAGACAGGTTAGGGGATGTTTATTAGTGGAGGTGGCATGGATTTGATCTTTCACGAGTGATGTGGGCTTTTTTGAACTGACTGTGGGGCACTTCGTAGGACTTACTTGTTGAGTTAGTTTCCCATTCCTTTCAACGTGTACTATGATTGTGAGATTTGAATATATAGGATAAAAGCCTCTTAGTTCGGTAAAAAGCTGCATTAATATGTTTTTTTTAGCTGTCTCGGTAGAAGAATCATAGTTCAGCCATAGCCATCTCTGTATTCTTTAAGCCTAAGTAGACGGTAGGCATTTCTTTTGTATCAACAAATCACAGGCAACTGGCATGAAAAAATTGGTAAAAGTTTTGAATTTAAAATTTAAAAACTTATTTATTTGAAATTAATAAGCCGAATTTGTTTTTGTTAATTTGACTTAAACTAAAATACCAATTTTAAGAGTGATTGTGATACTAATGAAATAAAATAAAAAATAAAAAAAATTTCGTCTCTCCATTGTATCTTTTAATTATTCTCCTCTTATTTTCTCATTTATCAAACATGCTATTGGCTTTTGTAATTGCTGAGTAAATCATTTGGTGGTTAGTTTTTGAGGATTGTCTCTCTTTTAAGAGAATACAGCATCAAAGATTAAGTTTTGGATTTATTTCCATAAATTAAACCTCACAAGAATAAAATTCAATTTGTCATCTCTAAATTTGAAAACTTAATATTCATTTTGCTGAACCAGTAATTTTATTTATATAATTATGCATCAAATTCAAATTTTAATTGAAAACTTAATATTTGTTTTAAAATAAAATATAATTAAAAATAATTTTTATAAATTAATAATCAAATATTCAATATAATTTTTTTAAGAATAAATATTGAATCTATTTGTTTTCAAATAAAAAATAGGAAACAATTGCAATTCTTTGTTTAATAATTTTTTTTGTATTTTTTAAATAATTCATTTTCTTTTCTAAATTTAAGCTTTTTGAATAAATTTTCACTTTAAATTATATTACTCCATTCGTCCCACAACAACGTAAATTTTTATATAAAATTTAAGAAACACGTTAATTATATTATCATATCATATAAAATATTTATATTTTTTCAAAATTATCCTTTTTTAAAATAAAAAAAGTTATTTTATAATTTAAAATTATTTATAATGAAAAATATATAAAAAATAAATAATTTTTTAAATTAAATGGATAAATATTTTGGAACATTTAAAAATAGAAATATGAATAAATATATATGTTTTTGAGGTTAGTGAACTGTGTAAGAATTAACCTCAAAGTCTCAAACACAGTAAAAGGTAAAAAATCAAAAGAAAGTTGTACAACGTTTTATTTTCCTTAACTTCTTTAGCGCCAATTTTATTTTACTTTCACTTTTCACGGAGCGGAACCCTCAAAATGAATTCCCTCGTTTTTCATCTCCTTCCATTCTTTTCCGTTTTCTCCAATCACAAACTACCACGATTCTCACCAACCTCCAAATTGCTTACGTGTCGACTAACAAATGGAATAAGTTTAATATTCTCCTGCACTCGATCCCCCACCAGATAAAATCCCATTAGATAATTCCACTCACACCGCTTTCATGGAAATTTTGGGTCTTTATTAATCTAACGGTGGATTACTGAACCATATTCCCTTTTCTATGAATTTCCATCGTCAGATTGTACTTTTCAACATGAACCGTAGGATAAAAATGGGACGTAAATCCCACCATTGAATATACATGAAATTGAATTTCAAAATGTCTTGAGAGAGAGGGAGGAGAGACGAAGAAGGAAGAACAAAACCAAAGCGGAGCCACCCCTTTTACACATTAGTAGTCTCTCTTCCCATTCTTTCTAATCAACCTTCTTTGTCCCTCTCTACACTTTCTCTTCGTGTGGTTTCTGTTTCTGTTTCTGTCTCTCTCAGGGATCGAACTGAAAGAAAAGAAACGTTTTTTATTTTTATTTTTTATTTATCTTGGCTGTAACTTCGGTTTCTAGTTTTCAGCTGATTAATCTTGCATTTGTTGCATAATTACTTGTTTTGGGGATTTTATGTTGAGGTTTTGGATCTGAAAGTTGAAGAATTTAAGCGTTTTTTTCAAATTTCTGGAATTATTGAAGGGAGGGGGAATTCATTGGATTAAGTTCAGGAATTGAAGATTTTGCGGCAATTTTAGTAATTTGGGAATTTGAATTTGATGGGGGAAGGAGAGGGAAGCGAATTCCCTCCAAAAAAGGTGGTGCAATCGGAGGCGCAAGGGGGTTCGGATTTCCCTGCAAAGAAGCTAGCCAGGCAGCTGGATTTCACGCAAGGGAATGTTGTTTTACCAGACCATCCTCAATCGCAACAGCAGCCTGCCACTCTGTCACTGCCGCTAAAGCCGGTTGTCATTACTCCGCAGAGCCAACTTCAGCAGCAGCCTTTGCAACCGCAGGTGGTGGCCATGTCGGCAGCTCCGCCGCCACAGCAGCTTCCGCCAGTCAGGATTGTGTGAGTTTGTTTTTTTTTTTTCGATGTTATTGATTCTTCTGAAATGGGATTTCTTTTTCCTTCTTTTTCTTTGGAGATTAGTGTGAGTTTGTGGTGTTGTGTACTACGGGTTCACTGTGCAAGTTGTGAGAGGAATTGATGTTTTCTTTAAAGGTTGGCATTAGAGTACTGAGTTACCATGTTTGGAAATTTTTGAGGTTTCTGATTGGTGTTGCAATTTATATTACTTCCTTTTCTCATTCCCTCTAATTCAAAATTTGCCTTTTTTTTGGTTCGAGTATTGGTTTTTCCCCCGTATATTTTTATTAAGGTGAGGGAGTTTCTTTCCTAAAAAAAGAAAGATTGTATTGTCATCAGACACCATATGATTCTCTAATTGTGGTTCATCGAGCTGCATTTTATAAATTCATTTTCAGGGGGCTCGAATATGGAACACACCTTTGCAATTCAGTTTAGTTTTTTCTTTTTGGATTTTCAGCTTTGTTTTAATGATAATAACAATGAACTTGACTTCTATGGATGTGGTTGCTTACTTCCATGTCACTGTATTGATTCTTCTGTTTTATTAGATGATTAATTTTTGCTTAGGTGAGCCTGTACATTTCAAATCTGAGACAACTTATTGTATAGCAAGGCCCATAACTACTTTCTGACCATGTCATTATTTGAACTAGACATCAATCAAGAATCATACACCTTTTATGCTCCATGCTAACACAACGTTTTTTCTCCCAGAAAACCAGAATCCCCAAAATCAAAACCAAGACCCAATTCTGAGTTGAAAGATGGTACTCCAAAGAGGCAAAAACAGTGTAACTGTAAACACTCACGGTGCTTGAAGCTGTAAGTTCATCTTGATTGTCGATGAAATTATGTTTTGCACTTCTTAGGAATTGACATGCTCTCATGTTTCCTAATGGAATTGTCTCAATTGGCTGTCACTACTGGTTAATTAGTGCTGGATTTGTTGCTGGTTTTTGTTCTCTTTATTAACTTATAAAGATGGGCTGCCAGAGTCAGTTTGTCTCTCAGTTTTATTTGATCACAAAGCTAAAGAATTTTAATGCGTCTTTTCTCCTTCTTATGGAAAGGAATATTTATGTACAATTTTTAAGGTAAAACAACCGATGACAGCAATTATTGAACTAGCTATAAGCAATCTACTAATGAAGTATCAACTCTAAAATCATAGGAATTGGTTGTACTCTTCAGAAACAATATTGCTAACATTTCAATAAATGAAATTTATGCATCATGTAGATTTATGATTTTGAGGTGTCTAGAATGGCGGAAAGGAAGCTTTTCTGAAGGTTTTCTTTCAACTCCTGCCATACTTTTAATTGGAGCAACAAACCTTTCACATTCACTACAAACATTTTTTGTTGTCTTTCATCTTTTTTTATGTCCATTCTTACTCTTTGCTTCTTAGTCCAAGATATTCACTGATACGAATCTAATTTTTCTTGTCAAGGTATTGCGAATGCTTTGCATCTGGAACATATTGTGATGGGTGCAATTGTGTAAATTGTTATAACAATGTTGAAAATGAAGGTTTTCGGCGAGAAGCCGTGGAAGCCACTTTAGAGCGGAATCCCAATGCATTCAGACCAAAAATTGCTAGTAGCCCGCATGGAACACGAGATAGTCGGGTATATCCATTACAGTTTTCAGCTGGATATATTTTCTTACGTTGTGTGAATGAAGTATAAGTGCCATTACAGTCCTTTTGGTTTTGATTTGGTTCAATAAACTGTACATCAATTTTTTCAGTAATCTCTACTATAATTTTGTAACTGCTTGAACTTGGCATAAGTGTTGATACATTGGAAGATCAAACCTGAGAACCCATATTTTTTGAGGTGAGGTGCGTCTGATACGGATGCTTTTGGATAATCACACAGTTGAAGCAACAAAGATCATTTTGTGAGAGCACTTAGCGTGCGTAGCCTTCATAATGCAGTTTCGTGAAAATAAATGAACACATGAAAATTGTTTTAATATCATATCAACTGTTGTTATTGTGAACTTTGTTTCCTTGGGGAAATTTCATAATACAAGATTAATCCCTTGGTCCAATGATAAAAATTTTGGGATTTATGAACAGAAACTTCATAAAAAATGCCAAGGGTAGGAATAGAATGTCTTCGGTTCATGTTTTTCTTCTTATGGCTTCCCTTTACAGGGATCATAACTGGGTAACTGTGTTCAGAGAAATTCGTGTTACATTTTGTCACATACTATTGAACTGAAATAAGTAGATTTCTGTCAATAGGAGTTTTTTTTTTATGTGTTTTGAGTTTTGACAAAGCGTATGGACTTATTTGAAATAAATACAGGAGGAGAACGGGGAAGGATTAGTTTTGGGAAAGCACAACAAGGGATGTCACTGTAAGAAATCTGGATGCCTCAAGAAATACTGTGAATGTTTCCAGGCCAACATTCTTTGCTCTGAAAATTGCAAATGCATGGACTGCAAGAATTTTGAAGGAAGTGAAGAGAGGCAGGCTCTCTTTCACGGAGACCATGCCAACAACATTGCATATATCCAACAGGCTGCTAATGCTGCAATAACAGGAGCTATTGGGTCTTCTGGCTATGCGTCCCCCCCGGTGTCCAAGAAGAGAAAAGGTCAGGAACTTTTATTTGGGCCAACAGTCAAGGATCCTAGGCCTGGAAATTTTCAACAGGTAAATGCCCTTTTGGTGTATTTTATTAATCACTCTATCATCTATACGAGAATGGTTTCTTGGAAAATTTGATTTCTGAAAAATGGACCTGATGAAAGCTGTCCATATTTATTTTAATAAACTAATGATTTATTAGTAATTCTCCTTTCTAAAACCACACCTTGGTGGTTTTTGCTGGATTTAAAGCAACTGGTTAAGTCAAAAGAGAACAAAAATAAAAAGAAAGAAAGAAATAAAGAAAGAAAGAAGGAAAGAAAGGAGAAGGCAAGATTTCCATAGTTCCTGCTTAGTATGGTTATTTTCTGTCAGTTTGGATTATCCTTGTTTTTCTATTGCTGCTATTGCTTCCAGTATGAACTATTGAATCATGATCTTTGCATAATGCTTTTATAATCTATAATAACAGTTAGCATGCCATATTCATTTTCATCAGGCTCCCCATGTTAGGCCTTCTGCACCTTCCTCTTCCTTGTCCACCAATCCTGTTACTCGTGCTGGTGCAGCTGCAGCTTTAGGGCCTTCAAAATTCACATACAGGTACCATGTCTTCATGAAGATATTAGCAATATTCATGCTTACAAAACTAACCTTTATGTTATGATTGAAGGTCTCTATTAGCAGACATTATCCAACCTCAGGATCTGAAGGAACTTTGCTCAGTTTTGGTGGTTGTGTCAGAGGAGGCTGCTAAGGCACTTGCAGGTGTGATGTTGATCCCTGTACATGAAGTATTAAGCTAACTGTTCAGAATATCTATCACCAATATGTTTATGCCTCTGTAGTTTATCATGTATGTCTTTATCTGTGCACTGGTATGGCACTGTGGCTGGCTATAATCATCTTACTTGTGACTTGGGACTAGAATAACTCAATCTTCTGTGTTTGGGACCAAAATAATCTATAATCTTGGCTCATCATGTTTCTCAATTATTAAAAAGATATTGACTATACTCATCTAACCCTTTTTTTTTCCCTTTCCGTAAGGCTATATCTTAATTTGGCTAATTTTTACCTTTTGTAGGCCATTTTCATGAGTTGAAAACTCCATCTGTAACCTGAAAAATGAGTAATTTGCATAAGCACCACATGCAATGATGATTCCAAAATCATCTCCATTCTAGCATTCTTAGGGATCAGTAATCTATGTGTACTTCCTTGTGGAAGCAATGGTGTTTGATGATTGTATAGTTCATATGAAGGTCTGGATTTGTCGTTTATTGATTTTGAAAATTGATATTCTGGGATTAGATAAAGCAAAACTCAAAATGCATTTTCTTCCAGGCATAATGGTCGGTGATATCTTTTTCATATTTCCTTGGCCCTTTTACTCTAATTTTCTTCCAAATTCATTATCCTTATAGGAACTGATCGGTTATTTGTAATTTTGTTTACATTTTGGTTGTTTGTTCTCATCAATTCCCAAATGACTGATTGCTTAATGTTTATGTAATAAAAAATCGTTTGGCTTGCAAAGTTGTTTTACTAGCTCATAAGTTACCTGGCTTGCAAAGTTCTTCTGGGTATTGTTGGGTTTTGACATTGTTTCTGACATTTTATCCACTATGAGGGAAACGGTTGGCCTCAAATAAACGATCTTATTGCTATCTTTTCTATGGAACAACATGTGGTCAAAGGATTTTAAGGTAATTCAGAGCATATTGTTAGACATCCAACTACTAGCGAATTGAGAATATGCTTTCTACTTGGTAGCTTTTATGCACTTATAGCATTTTATTGCCTCAAAACTTGAGGAAATAATTGATATACAAGTGCATGTAGCCACCATTTTTAGGTTACTTAAATTTTTTCAAAATTCTTTATACATCCAGACCAAAGAAATGCATCAGAAAAGCGTGTAGAGGATCATGCAGAAACTTCCCTTGCTTCATCGACTCAAGAAAGATTGCAGAGCCAGAAAGAATCTGATTCTGAGAAAATTAATGCCTATGATTGTTCAATTGCAAACCAGGCTGATAAAGTTGGTCCTGATGATTCCAGCTCTGATGGTGCTGATATACCAAAAGGAAGGCCAATGTCTCCTGGAACTTTGGCATTGATGTGCGATGAACAAGATACAATGTTTATGACAGCTGCTTCCCCCAATAGGTTAACAGGCCATGGATGCAGCTTTACTTCACAGTTGCCTTGTGGACAGGGCATGACAGAGATTTATGCAGAGCAGGAAAGGATTGTTTTATCAAAGTTTCGAGATTGTCTTAATAGAATCATCATGTTTGGAGAACTAAAAGGCAAGTTGTTCACCTATTCTCTTCTCTGAATGTTGTAAGCTAATAATTGTTATTGATTACTACTAAACATATATTACAGTTCACACTGAGCTACTAAGATTGTCCTTTTCTCAACTTTATTTGTATTCTTTTAGAAGCAAGCCTACATTGTGCTTAAATCTTAGTTTTACGGGAATAAATAGGTATATATGAAGTTGGGATATTTGGTTTTGTAGATATGTGAAGTTCATTATCTTAATGCTTATTATAAATGCTCTTTTCTTTCGGAGCATGAAAAATGGATGGTTTCTCTGCAATTAGAAAACATGCATGAACTGCAATCAGTCGGATGTAATTTTCATGTCCCACTGGTTATGTGCCAAGCATCCTTTCACAGGCCTTTATATGCTTACAATTTTTAAATTTGTGATTGTAGACAGGCTGAAGTTAGTTGATATGTTATAAGGTCACATGGAGTACATATTTTTGTTTATCATATTCTATGTTTACGCTACTTCTTCCTTCACTCGCTTACTTATCACTCTATCAGGAAGTAACGATATTTCTGTTCCAACAGAAACAAATTGTTCATCATTAGCCAGAACCGAACTTGGGAATCCAAGAGAAACTCTCGGCAATGGCATGGCAAATTCCATAGCTGAAACGGGAAATCTACAGGGATCTTATAGTAATGGTGTTACAAAACATGTTATTCCACCTACATCAAGGACAGCACAGATGGTTACTTCTATGGTTTCCACATCCAATAATGAGCTTCCAAAAATTCAGGCCCTCCCACAAAATGGCGACAACAAACCAAATACTTGAAAAGAGCTGTAAAAAGATTTTCAAACGTGAAGAGTGGCCCAAGGTATGCTCCTGAATTTGGTGATTACTAGATCAATATTCATTCTGGCTTTATCCTTGGTGCAATGTTGAGGTGGCATTGGGTCCTGCGGTTGGAACTGACCAGGATCTGATTTATTTCTCACGCCATTAATATATTTACGCATCAGTCATTCTGCTTCAGCCTCAACTGAAGTCCAGGTGGTGTAAATTGCAGAGCCTTACAAATGCACAGGATATCATTTATATTATAACATGGCAATGACGATCACAGGTTGTATCTTTAGAAACTAGGAATTTTCTTGTTCTATCACACCGTTAGAAACGAATAACACATGTTATGATTTTTCATCAAATATGAAATCATGAGTTTGATCCTTTGGTAACTAGCATAGGCATTTTAGTTTGTAGGTTGTCCTACTTGCCACATTCACCGGATAGTTCTCTAAGCATATCTATGCTGCTGGGGGATAATATTTCATGGTGGAGTTCTTGTTCAATGAGCTAAGCTTTTTCTCTTTTAAATGTATATTCTCTTGGGGATAACATTAATCTCCTGCTCGAAGGGTGTTTTATGACTAATTGTCCTATCATGCGTGGATCTACAGATTGTTTCCTGTAAAAAAGAATTGAACTTCACTGCTATTTTTGGTGACTGTCCCGAAAAGGTGAAAAAAGAGAAGGAAATGGAGCTGAATTTTTATGGAATGATCCTGGCTTGAGATGGTGTAAATGCAATGCCTTTGTACAATTGGAGTCAATTTCTATTGAAGATCAGATTTTTTTTTTTCAGCCGAAAATGAAAATGGGAAACTGAAGGCAACAAGCGCAATGGTTTGAATTTTGCTGGGAAATGAGGAAACCCGCTCGCTGGCTGGACCTTAAAATTGAAGGGTATTTTTTTTAATAATAAACCTGCCAAGTAAGGCAAGGAAATAATATTCTTGGTCGTTTTCGGCGGTCACGAATTAGCGGTTCTGGTGGCCCATTCGGCGGACCACCATAACTCCAGTTCAACGATAGGGCCAAGATATTACTCAAAAGTTGGGTTCAGTCGTGAATACGAACCACTGTAATTTACTAATTTAGAAATGCTTAGGAGTGTAATTTGACTAGAATGGATTGGAATGATCCTACTCTAATTTCATTTTAAAATATTTGAAATTTAACGACAATTTTTATTCCATTCCATTGAAATTTTAAAATTTCGTACCTTAATAAAAAAATAAAAATTTTCAAATCCAATAATTAATGCTTTTCTTATATAAGTATAGTTTAGAATATGGAAATGACAATTTAATTATTTAATATGAACTAGGATTGTTATTCTCTTGAAAAAATATCTATAATTAAGCTATTTAAATATAATTAAAAAGTTTATTTCAAATTAAAACTTTGATTTAAAATTTCAGCTTGAAAGGAAGCATCAAATATACCAAGACAAATTACATCCAGGGAGTAGCCTAGACAAGAAGTAGTTTCCTTGTTAGTGTTCGCATTCGCGGGGTTGCAACGCAAGGAAACTATTTCTTGCCATAATTGATTTTTTTTACCAAACGAACATTGCAATAACTTGTATCGGGCGCAATTCTTTCCTTCCAATAATTTAAAATTTTAATAATATTGTAATTAACTAAAAAAAAAAAGAAAAAAGCTTTTGAAATTTGATTTGAATAACTACGATCTTCGTTAATACAAGGAAACAAAAAACATTTATTTTGGCTGAGGTTCACAATGCTGGAGCACTACTTTTAATACAGAAATTGCAGCCTACATGCGCGACCTTGACACTGATGATGATGGCGCAGGAGCACTCTGCATATTGAGGGTGGGGGGGAGTCAAAATTTATAATTACAAATAAATTAATCAGTATTTATCACTAATCCATCAAGTGAAGTTATTAAATCAGTGAAAATAATTGCAAGAACTATAAAAAGCAGAGCAGAATATGGCTCTTACCAACGGCATGCCTTTCAAAGCCCTTTCTTCCAAATACTGTGATGGTTTGTAGAAGTTGCCATATGATTGAGACCATTTCTTCAGGCTTGCATATATATGCTTAGCTCCAACTAAGTCTGCCCAAAAAACAATCCCACCACTGCCACAAAACATAGATTAGCATCAGATAGATATTGAGTGATCCAGAACCAGTACGATCTCACCTTCAACTCTCGAATATCAGACATCAAATCAAATTATTAATGCGGTGAAAACACCCGGCTGATTGGCCAACTACCTTTGAAAGCCAAAGTTCAAGAAAGAACTAAAGATTTCATATCTGTAAAATATTGCAGGCACTCGTAACTCGCCTTATGCTTTAAGATGAAGTATTTATACTAATCCTCGATTGTGAGAGAACAACATGTTTCTATGTATAAAAGCAGAGGAAATATTTACAGGAAGATATCATTAACAAAATTGCTCACCGATAAGATGGGAAACTCATTCCAAGAACAGAGGCAGTGTCAAGATCTGATGCGCGAACTACCACTCCCTCATCCAGAACACGACATGCTTCATTCACTACTGGAAATAGGACCATTTCCAATATCTCTTGGTCAGTAATATTTATAGGCTGCCAGACATTCCAGCAAACATACATTAGAAAACCTTCCACTGAAGCTATAAAAAACCAGCTACAATGCACCTACACCATACTTTAAAGCATTACAACATCACATACCATTATCACAAATTTTAATAAAGGTACCTTTCCATTAGGCATAATATTGGTAAGCCGCCTACACTCCTCAATGATTGGTAGCACTGAAGGATCAGGTTTTGGCTTGCTCCCCTTCTCATGAATGTAGTATCCTTTCCCACTGTTTTTACCTAAAACCACAAATGTGCATATCAAGTCCTTATAATAAGAATGACGGCTGGCAAACCATAGCACCGCCCTAAACAAAGAAGTAACTATGGTTTAAATGAAATGAAAATTTTGTTTACCATTTCGTCCACTTTTTATTAGAAGCTCAACTAAAGGAGATGAGAATGTACGATCAGGAAATGCATTAGCAAACTCTTTCATCGTTGCAACAGCAACTCCATATCCAGCTAAATCCTGAAGTCTGCAAATGTAGCCATAGAGACACATAATTTATCATTGCATACCTTGAACACATCAAGAGGTGTGCATGCCCTCATGCCTGGATTAAAGGATGACTAGCAGAAGGCAATTCTTAGTATCGGTAAACATAATTTCCCAGGGTAGGACCTTGAATAGTTTTTACAATCCAAAGGATTTTATTTCCTTTAATGTTAGTTTACTTAAATAGGATACAGGATACTTTATGGAAAAAAAATGTATAAAAGGGTATCCCTGCAATTTTATGATTTAAGTCAATAAAATTTATAGTTCATAGGTGTTCAAAGTCCAAGTCTTTATTCTGATCTAGGTTTTCTTTTGTTTTTTCGAAGTTCTTTTTTCTCTCTGACTGCATACATAGGCTCGTGTCCAAAGTGCTTCTATCCCCAGTCCTGTCCAAAGTTCTTCTATCCCCATCTTTTCACAATCTTAATGCTGTGCCAGTGTACTGAAATTGGAAAAACAATTATGGTCTGACTGAAAACACAGCCCAAATTCTGTTTTTAAGTAGTAAAGAGATGCTGCAGTATATTGTATATGACATCAAAACCATGCAAAAGCAGACTATAAGGTCAAGAAGTTACTGGAAAGGGCCCATAGGGAGGCCAAAATTGGAGATAATCCTGTCAATTCTGAACACATCCACACCTAAGCTGACCAGAATCAGTGCACCTTGCGTATAGGGGAAAAAAGTGCGGTTGACCGCAAAACCAGTGCAGTTACCCACCACAACAGGAACTTTCTTTATAGATTTCCCAACTGTCAAGAGATCAAGAATTGCTTGTGCAGAAGTGTTGTCTGTGCGCACAATCTCCAGAAGAGGCATTATGTGAGCAGGACTGTCCATAATGGAGTGACATTAAGCAAAGCATAGATAAAAACCCATAAAGAGCTTTAACATAATAGGAGGTAATTAAACTGAGAATGAGAATAGAATATTTAAATAGGCTAATTTACATAACAAGGCACTATTGCTGCAGCTAAATCTTTCCTAAGAAATCATGTTTCCCCACATAATATACGCTTATAACCAAATTACAATCTAATAATCCTCCTCTCCACCCCGAACTTAACAATATACACTCTAACAATCCCTCCCTTCACCCTGAACTTAATGAAACTCAATCCCTCTCTTCACCCTGAACTTAATGAAACTCGAGGGGAAGTGCAGCAAATAGATAAAATCTTCAATGTAATTCAGAAGCGAATTGAAGTAACCAAGTATCATATAGAAAAGCCATTAGAAAATTTCAATCACCTAAGAAAACCCCATACCCAAAAACTGTTGAGTCCTAACATATGCAGCACTGCATTTCTTACATAGATGAGCAGATGGGTGACACTTCAATGCCTGCTCTGATATCCAAAAAAGGACACAATCTTAAAATCTATATACAAATAATACAAGGTATTGTGGAAAGAGGGAAAATAGGAATAAATATTTTATTGGAGATATATAATTCAACCTATAAGATTTCTTGCTCCAGAAAAGGAATCAATAGATGACATAAGCATAGGATTCTTCAGAAATGGTGAAGAGATTATATATTTGATCAGAGGAGAACTTATTTAGACCACCTATATAAAGATCCCTAAAGGTGATAATTTAAATAGCTGCATTGATTTGAGATATACAAAGCTTATGTCAGGATGTTTGGAGTGATTGTAAAATGTATGCTGAGAACAAAAAGAAATAGATCTAACCTGAAAAAGTGTGCACCTATAATGCGATCTTGAGCACTGGTCTTTTCTCCAACAAGATTGAGGTCAATAGTAGATGTATTTGTTGCCAAGATGCAATGAGGAGGGCAGACCTTCTCAATTTCACTAAAAATTTTTTGTTTCAGGGGAATGCTTTCAATAACTGCCTGGAAATTGAAGTAACTGAATCAAACAACATTTGATAAAGACAACAGTCTTGCAGTTTATGTGGAGAAACAAAGTTATAAGTAAGCAATAAACACAATCACCAAATCACAATTGGCCAAATAAAAAATAAACCATCATCCACAGTTATATCTGTATGTATATACTCACACAAAATCCCTTCACTAAATAATAAAAAAAAAGACTTGAAGAAATTCCCACCTCTATGACCATATCAACATCTTTGAAGTTTGAATAGTCCAATACACCTTTGAGCATTGAAAGGGCTTTGTCTGCCTTATCCCATGCCAACATCCTTCTTGTTACTAGGTTCCGAACATTTGCTGTCAAGTGAAATAACTTGTTATGAGTTCTTCAAACGTGAAGATAAACTACTAAGGTAAGATTTAAGAATTCATATATTTTCAGAGAATATTTGGCCTAAACCCACTCTCTGCTACTTGTTTAAAATTTTAAGAGTTCTAAATTCAGGTTTTCTGGTTGGTCATGTGGACAGAATATGCTTACCAAATTCTGCACTGAGAAGGAGATTGTTTCATCAAACAATAACCTTCCCAAATGGAGACATTATATTTTACTAAATCAGTATTTTTATTGTCAATCTAATGGCATAATAAGTACCTTCTATCATCTTTATTCCTTTGGAAAGATATTCAGAATTAATTTCTTTTAGAACAACGTTTATGTTGCTCACAATAAGAGCTGTAGCTATGCCAGAACCCATTAGACCTCCACCAATGACAGCAACCTTCTTTATTTCCCTTGGTTTGAGCCCAAGATCAGTGACATTGGGCACCTGCCAAAATTAAGAAAAAAAAATTGATGAGATCAAAGAAGTTAAGTAGTACTAGTTGCCTATTATGTGCAAATCAACAAACATATTTTACTGAATTACATAAAAGAGAAAAACAAATAATGTAAATGAATAATAAGAGATGCAAGGTAAAAACAAGAAAAGAAAGCTATCCCATCTTCTGCACACCAAAAGTTGAAATTTCCCATGCAACTGCCATGGTAACTAGAAAAGGAGATTTGCATGGGAAAACTAAAAACCATAAGAAATCAGATGTTAACTACTATGAAAAGGTATCAAAACCCATGAAAATACTTCTTAAAATATCTTCTAAACTATCCAGGAATAGAGCTTAGAGCGTTACTGGTTACATGCAGTTTTATTGTCACATGTTTAACACAATGGAACAAACTCATTCGTGGCTCCGAAAATTTCTACATACTCTGGGATAGGAAATCCCCAAGAATCATGAAGCAAGAGACTGCTCAACAAGCAAGGAAAGCAATCCAACTAAACAATAAAAATTGAGAAAGCAAAACGAAACCCATCCAAAATGTATTTCAAACCATACGCATAAAACTGGACGTAGGATATATCCATGGATGTTGGTAAATTCACAAATTTTATGACTAGGATCATCAACAACCACCAACTAACAGCCAGCTCGGGCTCAATTCAAAAGCCAAGATTATAGACTGTGATTTGTATATTGTACCTTTGATGTTGCACGCTGGGCAAAGAAGGCATGAATAAGACCTTTAGAAGTGTCTGTCAAAACCAACTCCTTGAATACTTTTTCTTCCTGCAACAAAAATTTATCCATTGGCGTGCACATTAAGAAAATTCAGTCAAATAACCACCATGCTTGTGGAAATAAGTTTGTGAGATGCAAGAAAAAGTCAATTATTGCACAAATGCACACCTCAAAACAAAAGCAAGCATCTCTTTTCAGAGGAAGATTCCAGAATCACTGAAAATTTAATACAGCTAAGCAATTTAATATATCTAGTTTAACAAACAGTAAGTCTCCAGCCCAGGAATACCTTTAGAACTCCATAATATCCTCCATGAACAATGCCTTCCTCAATTACATCAAGGCATGCTTGATGCTGAGGCAGATTTGGGGCGGTCTTCTTGGCATGTTCTCTGGCAGCTTTCAATAACTCATGTGCTTCAGAAAGGGAACCAATTTTGTCTATATTATGAAGAGAACGCAACCATGGTTTTCGCCTTTCTTTGATGTCCAATGCCCATTGCCGAGATACTTTCAGCAGTTCTTGAGAAGACACAATAGCATCAACAAGACCTAGCTTCTTCCCCTCTTCAGACATGATCGGTTTGGATGACTACAATACATATGATTAAAAACATTATATAAAAACATTGCTGAAAAATTTTGGACCATTGAAAGCATTATTACTGCATAATTTACAAATTTAGACGATGAAGAACAAGATTCCAACTAGGTCCGCACTATACAAAACATGTAATGTGGTATCACTTTACCAAACAGCATAATAGATTAACTACTGATGCAAACTTCCATGGCAGAAAGAATTAAGCTGCTATTCATGAAGCTCCAGAGACTCCCTCAATTTTTCTGTTCTGTTTTTTTTCTCTCTCTCTCTCTATCCCATATCAATCACCATGGAATGGTTTATTCACAACTTTTCTCCGATAGAACTTAATAGAGAAAGGATTTACCAGCATCATTTGAATGGCCTTTGACAGTCCTACAAGCCTTGGAAGTCGTTGCGTTCCTTAAGAGAATACGCAGAGTTATAAAATTTTAGTCACAGTTGCAAAGTCGAAAATCAAAGATTAACAAGTTCATTCAAATATGAATATTTGTTTTTTTTCCCATCATCCAAGTGCTTATCTAGGCAACCATTTATACCTCCAAACCCAGGAATTATTCCAAGTGACAACTCTGGCAAGCCAAGTTGGGTTTTAGGAGCAACAATACGTGCATGGCATCCCTGCACAAGTATAATTACAATGAGCAGCTGTAGAAACAGTAAACATAACGACAATCAAAATGAAGTTGCTAAGAACCACTGATTGATTGAAAACACGAACCATTGCTAGTTCTAAGCCACCTCCAAGCGCTAATCCTTCCACAGCAGCAACAACAGGCTTCTTACAATCTGTAAAAGTAAAAGAACAAAATAAAGCACACAAATGTCATGGACTCGTAGCCCCTCAAAAAAAATAAAAACTACAAAATTCATTTTAAAATGTCAAAATGAGCCCAGGAGATCATAAGGTTAAAGTAGGACAAGTACCTTCTACTAAATTGATCAAAAGATCAACGGATACACTGGGGAAAATTGAAGCATTCCCTGCACACCACAAACCATAACATTAAGTAACTTTAAGTAATCAACTCAAGAAATAACTTGTAAACAACTTGCCGTTTTTGAACAGAAATAGCAAACTATAAATCAACCCATACCAGTCTGGTTAACGGTCTGCATGATGTTTATGTCCAAACCACCACAAAACTTCCCATTCTTGCCTTCACCAAATAAGAGAGATATGATCGTCAACAAAATGTTAAACAGACATCAATTATTCAAGAGAATATTCAATTCAAGAGCAAAAAAGTAGTTTACAAGATTCCGAACAGAAATTTTAGCAAACAACATAATTCATGATTATTATATAGAGTATTAGATTAAAAATTTCAATAAGAAAACAATTGAATGAATTCTTCTTCAAAAGTAATCGTTCACCTGTCACGACGACGGCCTGAATATCGTTCCTTCTCGCGACCTCCCGGAACTTCTCCTTCAACCCCTCAAGAACTGCGCGCCAAAATTGGAGAAAAGGAATCACCGAAACAATAAAAATAAAAAACAAAAAAACCTTTGCAGATTCATATGGAGAAAGAACCTTATAATTGAAGAGAAAAGAAAAAAATCAATGAATCATTACTTGGAAAGGCTAAGGCATTAACAGGAGGGTTGGAAATGGAGATGACTGCAACGCCGTCGCTTCCGACCTCCATGGTTATACTTATATGAGGTTTTGCCATCACTCTTCGAGAAATGGAGCTTCTGCTTCTAGGTAATGTTGTTTGCCAATAAATTAGCTGGTCAAGAAGCAGAAGTAGTAAAGGAAAATGATGAAGCAGAGCACTTGCAAGGCAAAATCGTAACGTCCTTGGTTTGGTCTCATCTATTTATACATGATAAAAACGGGACTTTCCTTCACCAGTGTGAAAGTAGACTGACAAATTGACAACCATCTCTCATGTTCCCCGTTTCGTGAAAGTTACGCCCCTGTCATGTAGCGCGTGGAACATGACGGTACTGGAGCTGTGGGGAAGGGAGGCGGAAGTGGAATAGGAGAAATCAGGTGAGGTTGACGTCCTTAATGATGATGAAGTGTGCGGATATGATTGGATCAATTTGGTAGGAGATTTGCATTTGTCCAATTGCCTACAATATATAGATTGGTAGTAAGTGCTGGTAGATTCACCTGATAATAACTTTTTTAGTTATTATACCTCGCGAATGGAAATAATTGGCAAATTGCCTTGCAAACGGCGTCGTTTTTCTCCTACCTACCTTCTTTTTGACCGATCCACCAACATTCACATTGTGGCGAGTCTAGTTCTAAACGAAATTCAATCGCGACAATCATATTCATAAAGAAGTATGTTGCATTCTTAAAGAAACAAAACGCAGCACATTAAAGTGTGTGTGTATATATATATATATATATATATAAGGCATAAAGTGCCGAATGAAATTGCTACATAATGTCAATAATTAAAAAAAATATAGTGTCTATAGGATTAAAAAAATTAAATTATATCGTATGAGATTTAAAAATATTGTAAAATTTTATAATTATGGTGTATTAATTGTTTTATTTTAATTTCTTATTGATTGAAATTAATTTATAAATAAATTTAAAGTATAAATGTTAAGCTATAATAATCAATAATATAATAAAAAATAATTATTATTTAATTTAATAAATATTAAATAAATAATTAGTACAAAAATAGTCATTTTAAAATCATAAAATTTTCAGCTAAAAATTCATAAATTTTTATTTAATGATATAAATAATTAAAATTAAATATAATATCTTATTTTGTATTATTATTATATTTTTCAACAGTGATTTATTATCATAATTACAATTTATAAAATTTTCAACTATATTTATTAAATTAAATTTAAATATTGTAAATTATCTATGAATGCCACAATATATAACAATAGAATAAAATAGAATTGCATCTTTTAATTTTCTATTATTTATAATTAATTTATAAAAATAACTATCACAATTAGTAAATAATAAATAATTATTTAGTATCAATATATTTATCATCATTTGAAATTATTAATAATAAAAAATTGATTAAATAAATAACTAAATATTTCGATTTCAATTCAAGTCATTTAAAATTAACTTAAATAAACACTTTACACAATAAACTGCTTAGTAAATGTGATGAATGATATAATATATATGTAAACATTTTAAATATAATTTTCAAACAATTATGGATAAAATATGTTTTTAACAATAAAAGTTTGATAATGCATTTTATTTTATTTTAAAATTTTAAATTATAATTCACTAAATAGTTTTAAAGTTGAAACATTTATAATATAATTCAGATTAGTTGAATTTATTTACATTTTTAAAAAATATTAGTTGAATTTAACTATGATTTAAATAATATATACAAAATTTTAAATATAGTTTTAAAACAAATGTAATTCGAAAAAATTTATCACAATTAAAATTTTATACTAAAAATGCATTTAATATTTATTTTAAATATACTTTAATGAGAAAAAAAGAAAAAGAAGTACACATTCTAGATAAAATAAAGCAACAAATACAATTAAAATAAATATATTACAATAGTAAAATATCATTAACAATTGAAAATTTTAAAATTAATAAGAAGTTATAAATTAAAACTATTCATATCATGGCATAATGCTAATGAGATACAATTTAATGGTAAATATATGACAATAAATTTATTTTTTTTAATATTAAAAAATTATTCTGGCATCAAATGATTAAGAAATAAAGTACAAATAAGCATTTTGATGATTTTTTGCTTCATTTAAAAATATATCTTAAATAGTTAGCAAAATAAAGAAAGTGATTTTGAAAAGAAACCTTAAGTCATCAAGTAAAATATAAATAAACGAAGAAAGAAATTCAAAATTTTATATAAAAAAATAAAGAAATTTCTTTTTTATTTTAACTTTTAATATAATATAATAATAATAACAATAAGAAGATATAGATTTTTTTTATCAATTCACTTTATTTCAGTTTAATTTTCCTTTTTTTTTTTCTCCATTAACGATCACGAAATATTTTGTTGAAACGTTTTCTTAATTATTAATTTAGTTGGACGGCGGTTGACTCAATACGTGTTTGAGTTGACGACAAACCTAATTATTATGAAGGAACGACTTGTCGTTTGCTGAGATTTAGAATTTGCAATATACATTTAGGCTCATTCCTTTCGAACTTCGAAGTCTCCTCATTTTCTTATCATCGAGCTACGAAGAATCACTAGAACTCGGATCATAACCCTACAATTACAGATACACAAAGTTCTCAACAAGAAACAATGGCGTCCTCTAAAGTTGTCTCGAGGTTATCCTCTCGGTTAAAGCCGGTCACTTTCAAACTCAGGAACAAGTCGCTTTCTCCGCAACCGTTTTCGCTCAATTCGAGTTGCTCTACCTCTCAGCCTTCGCTTTCTACCAGACGACTCGCAAGGTAGGATCTTTTAGTTCGCTGCTTCTTTAAATTCCGCCTAGCAAGTTTTCAACTTTCTCAACTGGCAGTGACATCATCATTTTATAATTTTTTTTAAATGATTGGTTTTTATGGATAGATTACCTCTCGAATTGAGTTGTGTGGGATCAATGATGCCATTGCACAGCGCGCTAGCTTCGGCCAGATTAGTATCGAGCTTGTCCAGTGAATCTGACAGCTGGGCTCTAGTGCCTCAAGGTGTTTTCTTTTGGATAATTTGATTTTTCTAAGGCTATTTGTGTTGCAATTTTCGATGTATTTAAGATTTATTAGTCTATTTGATGCAAAAGTGCTCGAGAAACGGTTTGATCAGAATTCAAGTTTTATGCACGCCACCTGTTTGTTGTTTTACACACACACACACAAAAAATGTATCTGCTGTATGTAATCTTGTGAATTGGGCTGCTCGTTTAATGATAAAAGAAATAGTGATACTGCTTTTTAAACTATCTAAATGCAGTTTAGGATGTAATGTTAGGAAGAATAATCATGAAGGTAACACACATCAATATTGATTGGTGTCTGATAAATTGTTAAGCATGTATTTGATAGTTGATTCAAATTGTTTTGATTTATTGACTTTTGGTTTCCGTGATAAGTTTGTTGCGCTTTGCTTTCGTTATATAACTTTTTTTAGGTCTATGCAACTTGAACGAGTTGATACTCTTATTCTGTTACAATTTATTACTCCTATCATGAACTTGTAAATCAGTCTTAATCTTTGGCCAGTACATCACATCAGTCCATTTATTTAGCCATTTTATTTCTTTGAAGAAGAGAGCAGGTGGGGGGTTATGATGGTTCTAGACAATTCCATATATTGGGATAGTTTTGGTTGGTTTAAGTTCTGATTAATTCATGCAGTATTGGTTATTTGGCTGTGTTGTGATTGATTGATTCAGTTGAATGTCTCTCTGTTGACTGCAAATGAGCTTGTGTGGAATGGTGGAAGGAAGCACAGTTATACATTTTTTAGTAGTTTATCTTGGAAGTTCTGTTCCTTGCTACAAGAGGAGCATGTAACTAACTTTTCTTGATAATTCTTGTTAAGAGTAATTTACAGACTAAAAAGTATCACGTTTGCAATCAATTGAATGATTGGTAGTTATGTATATTCTGATATGGTTTCTGGTGAGACTTGATGGCCAAGTTTGCCATGTTCTCCTCTTTGCTTGTCAAAAGTGTGAGAACAGTTGAACAAAAGCATAAACTGAACCGCAGCGTATTTACCATTGACAAAGCTACCCATATCCTGCTAGTCAAATACTGTAACTTTTCAAAATCTGCATATTCCTAATCTGAACAAGGTGTCATTATGAGCTTTTCTTTCCATTAGATAACATCACACATGGCATTATGCTTCACAATTTCGTGGAAATCAATTGCCTGCTCAAATACTAATTTTGTTTTTCTAAAACTATTTTTCAGGTATCTCAATGCCTTTATGACGGTCTGTTGTACAGCAATTGTTGGTGAGGAAAGCTGAAATGGATGTTGGAGTTCTTTTTTCTTTTTCATGATTTTACAACCTAAAGTTTGGAAAAGACCAGTGACTAAAAAGTGACACCAGTTAGGACCTGATTTATTCTATTTATGATCTTCAATTATCATTTTCCTGGTTTACCACCTCTTTTGTAATGACTATATCCATGAGACTGGTTAGAAATTTTTGTTCAATCACGATGCAGTATCATGCATTCAATTTTATAATAGTTGCAGGTGACATTAGTATTAAACAATCCCTCTCAGTGCTCCTGTACTCACTCGTGGAGGTATGCAGTCACACACTTTGTAATAATTTATTTTCAGCTCAGCACTTGCGATCATTCAGGTCTTTCATTTGGCAAGCCAATCATAGAAATTTATTATTTAGCATTTGCTTTATTTTTAACTATCCAAAAGAGGGCCATATTTCCTCTTCTCACAGGTCCATTTCCCACTGGAAGGCCAAACAGTCCTGCTTGATACTCAGTGATTTGGCATTCACTCAACTTACAGGTTACAGGTTACAGCTGAGTGGTTGTGGTTTTCTCAGTGCAATTCCTCTTGTTTTTTTCTTTGTTGTCCAAAATTTCCCGTAAACCACTCCAGGTCTCCAACTATCCTTCAGCCTCAGCGTTCATTTAATATTATTGATTTAATCCTGTCGTAGAACACTTATTTTGCTACATAGCCTTATATAACAGTTGGCTTGCAAAAGCAGCAGTGAGAATGGGCTTTGAGAATTGAGTTTATTAAGAAAAAGAATTGGTGATATTAAAATTGAAATGGAAAAGAAATTATGATTTTTTTTTTGTTATGGGTATGGGAAATAAAAATTTGTTCTTCAATATAATGATTCAACTGTATTATTTAACTAATTAATAATTAATGAGAAAATTGCAGTAGGTTTTCTTAGTTTACGAAAGTCCAACCTTGTTTTTTTAAATATATTAATATATTTTTATATTTTGCTTTTACTAAAATATTAAGTTTTTCTGTCCATTTTCATTTCAACAAGAAAACAGTAAAGTTAAAAGAAATATATTAAAATATTATACTAAAAAGATTATATTACTATCTTTATAATTTGAATAGTCTGTTTCTGCACGCTTGAATTTTATTTTATTTTTTTTTTTTTTTTGGAATATCAAGGACGATCACCAAATTAAATTTGGATATTTACCAAATCGGGCATGCATTTGCTGTCTGGAAGGGCGAGAATGTTTTGGGTTTTCCTAGAAATCTGATTAAATCCCAGTACTTTCCAATTAAAAAATGTTTCCATGGCACGTTCGTAATTTACTACTTATCTGCATTAGCTTAAGCTCCTCATAGCGGAACATCCAGATCAGCGCAAGGAATACTAGCTCTCTTGAAGGCCACTCATGGCCTCCTCAACATTCAACACTCTGCAGCAAAAAAACCTCCTCTCCATAATTCTCTGTAAGTATTCATCTGTTAATACTCTCAGTTTCCACTGTTTATCTCATTTTCTTACTTTCCCTCCTTTCAAGCACAAACCTTTTTCTGTACTTAGAGCACATGTTAACGACATTAAGACAACGATATCCACAACAAACCATGAAAATCCCACCAAAACAAAGAATTTAAGAATGAGAAAAAAAGAGAACGGCTCTGGGCAACCTGTGAATAACCTTGTTAATTCGGTGGTTGAAAAGATTGAAAAGAGGTCTATAAAAGATAGAAATACGAGAAAGGACATGAGTGTCGGAAGAAGTAAGAATATTGGCTCTCGAAATTCGTCTACGAGGTATAAAGATGGAAATAAAGAAAGAAAACCTTTAGAAGACAATGACATTAGTGTAGTTCATGGTAAAATGGAGAGGAAAACCAAAAAAGGTGGTGATAATCAGGTGAAAGAGGAGAAAATTGCAAAAGGTCCCAAAAGTAACAAACCTGATTCACCAGGAATACAATTCCGGATCAAGTTGGATATGTGCTCTAAGAAAGGGGACGTAATGGGGGCAATACAATTGTATGATTTAGCTCAGAAAGAAGGAATCAAAATGGAGCAGTACCATTATACAGTACTGTTATATCTTTGTTCCTCTGCTGCTGTAGGTATCGTCCAACCAGCAAAAAGTGGGAATGGTGGTCGAATTTTAACTGCAGAGGCGTCTAGTGGAGATAATAGTTTAAGAAAGGTGGAGTTGAGCGAACTAAGAGATAAGAGTGATAGGGGTGCTACGGAATCAGAGTCTCTACAATTGGATCAAAGGGGTTATAGTAGTGAAAATAATGACGCCCGTGAAATTCAAGTAAGTGAAGATATCAAAAAGTATGCGCTTGAGAGGGGATTTGAGATATATGAGAAGATGTGTGTGGACAAGGTCCCAATGAATGAAGCTACCTTGACTGCTGTTGCTAGGATGGCAATGTCAACGGGGAATGGTGATATGGCATTTGATATGGTTAAGCGAATGAAGCCACTGGGATTAAATCCTAGATTGCGGTCCTATGGCCCTGCTCTATATGCCTTTTGCAATAATGGAGATGTCTATAAAGCATTTGCTGTAGAAAAACACATGTTGGAGCATGGTGTGTATCCAGAAGAGCCTGAATTGGCGGCACTCTTAAAGGTAAGTGTACAAGCCGGTAAAGGTGATAAAGTTTATTATATATTGCATAAATTGAGAACTAGTGTGCCAAAGGTCTCACCCTCTACTGCAGAAATAATTGTTGGATGGTTTAAGAGCAACGCAGCTTCAAGAGTCGGGAAAACAAAATGGGATAAGAGGGCAATTGAAAAGGCAATTGAAAATGGGGGTGGAGGATGGCATGGACAGGGTTGGCTGGGTAAGGGAAAGTGGACTGTTTCATTTACATCTGTTGGACCAGACGCATCTTGTAAATCTTGTGGAGAGAAGTTGGCCACCATTGATCTTGATCCTGTAGAGAACGATAATTTTGCCGAGTCAGTTGCTTCTATTGCCATAAAGAGAGATAAAGATTCAAGCTTTCAAAAGTTTCAAGTATGATAAATTCATTGATATTGATTGTAATATTGAATGAATTTTGACAAAAAGGTATTTGAAGTATTTCTTTTTTATTTGCAGAAATGGCTGGACTATTACGGACCTTTTGAAGCAGTGATAGATGGTGCTAATATAGGTCTTTTGAGCCAGAAGAGGTTCGTTCCATCTAAGGTATATCATATGGTGGCTTAGAGAACAAGATATTAAAAAACTTTAACAATTTTTTCTTTCCTTCCCTCTTTTATGGTTTGATAATTGGTGTACGGGTTCCTCATGTGATGGGCTCCATAGATCAATGCCATTGCTAATGGAATACGCCAAAAACTTCCTTCAAAAAGATGGCCACTTATTGTTTTGCACAATAGGCGTATCACTGGACCCAAGATGGATAAACCAGTAAACAAGGCATTGGTTGAGAAGTGGAAAAATGCTGATGCACTTTATGCAACACCTACCGGATCAAATGACGATTGGTGAGAATTTTAATGCACATAGAGTATGTTTTTCCAGGAAAATTATTTTCCTCAACTTTCATCGTTTTTGACTCATTTCAGTCAACTATTGATAGATACAATAGCATACAGAGAGCTGTGTAGGTAATAAATTGCGCTTTAGGTACTGGTTATATGCAGCTATAAAGTTCAGGTGCTTAATTGTGACCAATGATGAGATGAGAGACCATACTTTTCAACTTCTAGGAAATGACTTCTTCCCGAAATGGAAAGAAAGGCATCAAGTGAGTACCATTTCTTAGGAGTCAAAACCCTTATGACCCCTTTTTGCCTTTATATATTAACCATGCATAATCTATATTTCTGCCTCAATATCTGTCTGATGTATGTAGGCGGAATCAGTTCTGCTCTACTGAAGCCTTATTGCTTAATCTTCTTGCACCATTTAAAAAAGTCTAATCTTTTCTTGATGGAAGGTACACTTCAATTTTTCTGAAGCTGGCCCGGTTTTTCACATGCCTCCTTGTTTCTCTGTTGTAATTCAGGTGAGAACTGAATTTATCTTTCTTAATGCGTTGAGAACTAATCATTCCATGGTTTACGCTCTGTTTGATATGAGCTATAAAAAGAATGAAAACCTAGTTCTTTTTTTTTGTTCGCTTGGTGATGCATTTAATAGGAATCAGAGAAAGGCCACTGGCATATTCCAATTGCAACAGACCATGATTATGAACCAGAGAGAGCATGGCTATGCATCACACGTGCTAAGTCCTTTGTGACCAGGCAAGATTCTATCACCACCAGACATGAAGGTAATTTATTAATTCAACAAATTGATAGTTTCTTTAACCAAAATATTTGGGCGGGATGAACGTTTTGACCCACAGCTGTACGTTAGCATGGTTGCTGTCTTTTTCATAGATTCGCTCTGAGTTTACTTGTGTAAACAGATTCACAATCTGCTGAACAAAGCAATGGGCAATCTAGAGTTAAGTTAAACCAAGACACATTGAAACATAGCAGCCAAGAAGATTTGCAGAAATCACCTCAAGAGGTCTACAAGAATCTCACAAACATTCTATCAGCATGTGGATTCTCGGATCATAACACTGTCCTGTCAAAAATTGAGGCAGCGGAGAAGATTGGTGATTGTGTAATTGACTTTCAGATATGAAGTTAATGGTCTGCTATTCAGGACTTTGAATGACATACCTGAAAAGATTCATCTTGTACAATAGTGGAGCATATACACCTGACCACATTACGTAAAATTGAGGGCCCTCTGGTTCTGTTCTCAGGTTGCCCAAGTTTTCTTATCATTCAAAAGGTTGACTATTTAGTTGGTTAATTTCTTGAAATCAACCTTGTAATTTTCCTTGCTGCCATGTATTTGCTTGTACTTTCATGTGAAATGTGGTCAGTGTGGGTGATCATCTGGGGCGGGCAAGCCTAAGACACTAAAGGTCCACATTCCACATGACATTTCCAGAAATCATATTTTTCTGAAAATAATTAATTATTTCTAAATAATGTTTTTGCCTATTATTTTGTTATTATCCACCCATGTATTTGTAAAAAGTTACTTTTGTTTCATAGAATTCATTCCAGGTTTTACCAATCATGATTTCGAACGACGAAGGGGAAAACGTCAAATCTTCAGAACTCAAATTACAAAAATTTATCACTACCCATGATGCTTATGTTCCAAAATGTTTAAAGAAACTTTAGTCTTCATATATTTTGATCAAATTACAAACAGTAAACAGATGTCAGCTTATAAGTTGAACAGATCTACCTCTTGGTTGAATGTGAGCCATTGGATCATCCTGTCAATAAGAAACTGCACTTTTTCAAAAAACGACGAGAACAGAAAGGAGCATGATATCACGAGGCTGCAGAAAACTTGTCATCTTTTGCACCTTTTGTACATGCTATGGAATCTCCCTTTAATGGTTTTTTGGTTGGTTCAATCACTCATTAATTGGCGACTACTCGATAATGGGAATGTCACGAGCCTCCAGTTACCCATGCTCTTCATTTCTGTCTCTGTCTCAACGCAGACAAAAGAGCAGCTAATCTACCACTAGTTTAAAAATTAAGAGCCGACTATAAAGATAAGGAAACCTCACTCATATTATCTTTGCATTGCTTTTCATCTTTCACATTTATCTTCAACTGTGATTTGAAAACCAAGAATAAGAAAAAAGAAAAATGCAGATCTCCAAAGCATCTGCCTGTAAAAACTCAGAAAGTGAATCCGAAAACGTTACACGATTTGACAAGTCTCTTCAAGTCTTTATCTTTGAACTTTATCTTGTTCTTGTTTCACTGAATATCATTTAGTCTTTTCTTGTTCATGTGACTCATAGTTCATCTTGGTGTCCTTCCTGATTTCGCAGGAGCTTAGAGACTTGCGTTCTCAGCTGCACTATGCAGCAGACTACTGCGAAGCAACATTCTTGAATTCCAAAGAGAAGAAAATGTGGGATTGAAGCACAAACTTCTGCGTCCTCCATTAAAGCACATGGACTAACTAATGCATTGACAAAAATTTTGCAGGGTTTTGGAAAACACAAAAGAGTACTTATGCCAATCTGCAATTGCTGTTGTTGATCATTTGGGATGCGTTGCTGCTAAACTAGACCAAATTATTGCCAAGAAAAATGACTTTTCTGAGGCTGAAATTAGAATTGATAGCCTAAAGCAAGTCAGTATCTTTAATCTTGCCCAGCTTCTACTATTTATATATTGTAAATGGCTTGTCTTTTACTAAGATTAACATGTGATATTTGATAATTTTCTTATAGAGACTTCTTTCATGCGAACAATTTTCTAACAAGATAGCTCTAACGAGAGTAAGATGGAATGCAAATTTACCAAAATTTCACCGCCGCTACTTATCAGCACGTAAATATTCCATACAACGTTTTTTTTCTTAATCTGCAGATTGAATTTCTTTTCACTAATTGCTTTTATTTCCCATAATATTTTCTTTCTTTTGACCAGCAATCATAAATGTTGAGATTGACAAGTTAAACGAAGATCATGTAAGGTGTAGTAAGCATTAATCTGCTTCATGATTTTTTGTAAACTAGATATATGTAATTATGAAGCAAATGAAATTAGATTTTAATGAAGCTGAAACAATCTTGTTCTCTCCAGGAATCCCAGTTCTCCAGCTTGTCCAAAAATCATAAATAAACAAGGGTTTGAAGCAGAGGATTTGCCACTTTTCTTGTACACATACACTCCAAAACCATCTTTGGCAAGGCATTCATCGACGAGATCTTGTGTAGGGAAAGAGGAATCTAATGATTTAGGTACCATCCAATAAATTTATATATATTTATGTATTTTAGCTTTTTAAGTATACAGTAAGACATGAATGTTGTAATTTTGTTTGTGCAGTACTGCCTGTTCGTGATGGCATCTCAATACTATCTAAAACTGCAAATCCCACTTTTCATTTCCAGGTAAGATGTCAAAGTAATGACTTTATTCTTAAACTCAGGTTTTTATCATGATAATTTTGAATTTAACTCTGTTGATGTTTTGTTGCAGCAAATTTCGCCCAAGCGTGGACGTTACGGCTTGTTCAGAAAATCAGTGCACAATAACGAAATTGCATCACTCTTTCGGCGAATTAGACGAACAACATGAATAGTTTTGAAAATTCATGTATTTTACTCATCGGTTGAATGAATGATCTTTTGGATTATGATGTATCTGTGCGATTTATTTATAAAAATAGCTTGCATACGACATGTTTTTCAAAGTAATTATATTTGATATTTTTGCACTCTCATCAACAACCCATAAATTTAGGCTAGGCTACCGACAACAAAGAGAACAAATTTGAGCCCAAAATAAATATTGTTAGGCCCAGAAGTTTAACAAGACTGGGCCAATGGACCATTCAATGAGACAATGACAAATGACGAGGGTATCCTTTTCGGCTCGATTTCTAAGGCACAGGAATATAGGAACGCGTCACCGGCAGCAACGTGCAGGCAAAGTGAACCTGAACCAAAATGCTAAAATGCCGCCCATAGATGGTTTTGTTGAACTGTCGCTGGTCTCAAGCGTGGACTGTGAGGCACTGCCCATAGTTTTAAGTTTTACCGGACAAAAAGCTCTCCTTTTTGTTTTAAAATAATAATAAAATAAAAAACAGTCGTCTTTTGCTGTTTTAAAGAGCTCATAATATTCTTTGATCAAACTCAAAACTCACTTCATCTTCTTCATTTGGATTAGCCGATGGATGCTGATTCTGTGTTTAGCAATATCGTTCGAGCTCCTGAAGATCCTATTCTAGGGGTACTCTTCCTCTTCTTGAACACGCTCTTCATGTTTTTGTTTATTTATAATATCGCCACGTTTGTATTTTCTGATGATTTATTCCAAGTTTGATCCACTGAATCGATCCACTTTTGGAAAATATTACCTCTGCGAGTATAATCGCTAAGATCAAAGTTAGAATTTACATATAGTTATTGGTTGTGTAATTCATGGAATGAGAAGATATTGATCGGGATTATTTTAAGCTTGATCATGATGTTTACGTTAGTGTACTTACTTTTTTTTATGCTTTTTAAATATATGAACAGGTTACTGTTGCTTATAACAATGATACAAGCCCTAACAAGTTGAATTTGGGTGTTGGTGCTTATCGAACTGAGGTATTTTTCTCATAAATTTGTGTCTTAGATAAAGTAAATTAGTTTGTTGGATTTTAATTGGAAAATTGCTCGCGTATCAGGAAGGGAAGCCTCTCGTTTTGAATGTGGTGAGAAAAGCGGAGCAGATACTAGTAAATGACCAGTGAGTTAGTCGGTCTCTGTTTTTTGTTTCTCAGAGTCCCTCAATATTTTATAATTTTACTTGATGGGACTGCTAGTGCCTGTTTCTTACGTATCCTCTAGGTCTCGGGTCAAAGAGTATCTTCCTATTGTTGGACTTGCTGAGTTTAATAAACTGAGTGCCAAGCTGATCTTAGGAGCTGATAGGTAATTGGTAGTTTTAATTAAGTGTCCAATTACTGATCTTTGTACTTTATAATGTGTAAGTTTAAATAGTTAAGATAACTGCTGCAAATTTTCATTAGTTTTTTTTTTGCTTTGCAATAGCCCTGCTATACAAGAAAACAGAGTAACCACTGTGCAAGGCTTGTCTGGTACCGGTTCTTTGAGAGTAGGAGGCGAGTTTCTTGCAAGGCATTACCATCAAGTGAGGAGCCTACTATTGTTTTTTTGTCATTTGTCTCTACTAGGAACAAAAATATTGGAAGTTAGCTTGTGATTGACTCATCTATCTTTTGTTGGGCAGCTGACAATGTACATTCCACAGCCAACATGGGGAAATCATACGAAAGTCTTCACTCTTGCAGGGTTGTCCGTAAAGACATACCGGTACTATGATCCGGCAACACATGGGCTGGATTTCCCCGGTTTGTGCACTCTATTATCTGATAAAAAAAAAATAATACAATATTAGCTTTATCGTTTGCATATCTTTAATTTCTCTTACAATTCATAGGGTTGTTGCTCCTGACGAATTATTAGTCATAGTAATATATTTAAGCATAATATGGTTGATTAACCTCTCTAAGATAAAGTATTTCAATCGGATACCTAATTCTAAAAATTCACGATATTTTTTTTTGGCACTCACATCTAGGCAATGAATTGTTTGTTTGTTAAGTAAATTCTAATTGAATCTGTTTATACTGGTGCATATTTGATGAAATTTTACTCAAGGCATGGAATATAAGTATATGTGTGATACACAGGCTTGCTAGAGGATCTGGGATCTGCACCAACTGGATCCATAGTGCTTCTCCATGCATGTGCGCATAACCCAACTGGCGTTGACCCAACCCTTGAGCAGTGGGAGCAGATCAGACAGCTGATTAGATCAAAAGCATTTTTGCCTTTCTTTGACAGTGCTTATCAGGTAACAGGAAAATCAGTGTCAGTAGGGGGATTATAGTGTATTGAATGTTGAATAACCACAAATTTGCGATGAAGTTTCTTTGAGTGCTGGTAGATTGTAGCATGGCTGACTGGTGAACTCTTAAACCTCAATTCTGTAGGGTTTTGCGAGTGGCAGCCTAGATGCAGATGCACAGCCTGTTCGGTTGTTTGTTGGAGATGGTGGTGAATGTCTTGTAGCACAGAGTTATGCAAAAAATATGGGCCTCTATGGGGAACGGGTTGGGGCTCTTAGCATTGTAAGACACTACTAAGCCTTCGATTCTTTATTATAAGCCTATGTTAAAGATCAATAAATATTGAGAAATGGAAAATGCCTTTTGTTTCACTACGGTTTCAAAATATAATTTTCTTGTTGCATAACCTATGTGATGATGCCTACATTCAATAAGGAAATCTGATCTATGATAATATTTAACCTTCTACTCTGATTTCTCATAAAATATCCCTTTCTTTCAAGGCAGTGCATCACTTTCCCTAGGTGTGAAACACATTGCAATTTTCGTATTTTCGTATTTCAAGAGCAATGCTCGTTTTTAATTGTCAATCACTGTTTTTTTTTTTTTCTTTATATATATATTATGGCTTTATCAGTCCAAACAGGGTTCTACCGAAAGCACTTTCCTGTGAATGTAACATGTAGTTTGACGTATAGTTTCATATGCACAGGTCTGCAAAACAGCGGATGTGGCAAGTAGGGTTGAAAGCCAATTGAAACTTGTGATTCGTCCTATGTATTCTAATCCGCCTATTCATGGTGCATCTATTGTGGCTACTATTCTCAGGGACAGGTATCTAACTCTGTTAAAGAGTTGCTAATCTTAGAAGTTAATGTATTCTAAAGGCACATTTGACATTGATGTTGGTAGTTAATAGAAATACTGCCACTTTTGTTATGGATGTAATTTCTTTTCCATGTGCTTTCTTTTTCAGTGATCTGTATAATGAATGGACCATTGAGCTCAAAGCAATGGCTGACAGAATTATTAGGATGCGCCACCAACTATTTGATGCTTTAACTGCTAGAGGTACTTCAGACAGTTTTCATTTGTGATTTCTCACTATTCTGGTTTGTTCTTTTTATGCCTCTGATATCTGGTGTCAAGCTGTTAAACTTGGGTCAGTTGACATATATGACTTGCAAATTCAACTTAAGAAAACCTTAGTCTCCATTCAGTGCGGTTGGCCAACCATTTCTTTGAGCCTTACTTGCAAATTCTCTAACACCTTTTACTGGGAAAAATAACTGACGATAAATCATTTACGAGTGTGATCATGGAAATTATGCTCAATCACATATTTCGAGAATAAAATATGCATTCCCTAACATTCTATGTTGGCTAAATTGTTATTTATGGTTAAACAAATGAATTTCATCTTTTAGCTTACATGTGTTACTGATTATATGTGCTAGTTTGATGTATTTAATCGGATCTGTGCCTAAGCTGTATTTTCCTTCACAACAGGAACTCCAGGTGACTGGAGTCACATTATCAAGCAGATTGGAATGTTTACTTTCACTGGGTTGAACTCTGAACAAGTTGCATTCATGACCAAGGAATATCACATTTACATGACATTTGATGGGTAATGACAAGATTTTATTCCTGTTAGACCATGCATAAGAGTTTCTCATCAAACTTCACCTTTCTTGTATTGCTGCTTTGCTGTGAAAGTCTCTGGAAATCATTCACTTCTAATAAATTATTTAGAATGGTCTCATGAGGATGAAAAAATTGCTGGCTTTTCTAGCCCTCTGTTGGAAATACATTTACACGCATTTTTGTCCAAAATAATGAAATCCTGTCCTTTGCCGCCTGCATATAGTCATAGGTTTCACTGATTCACCTTAAGTTACCGGTATAATTAAATAACAATGATTTCTTAGAATAACTGATAAAGCTACATTTTTTTGCCCTTTTTTTCTCTGTCTGCAGAAGGATTAGCATGGCAGGGCTTAGTTCTAAGACGGTCCCCCATCTTGCAGATGCTATACATGCTGCTGTCACCCGCTTTGCTTAAGATCAATATCCCTGGCCACGGGCGTTACTTTTGCATTTTTGACTTTCTTTTGCATCCTCAAGTGACTGTAATTTGACGTACTCCGTCCAAAATGTCTTTTTCGGATTTTGATGGTTTTGTTCATTTTTTTATAATGCTGCATCCTCGGCTTTACTCGAGGAAATGGAGCGGTTTATGCCCTATTTACATTTTATTGATAGCTATTAAATCAAATACCATCTAATTGGATATGAAAATGTTTTCTCTCTTTTGCTTAATGTAAAGTTAGTAATTTTTCAAAGTTTAGATAGCCAGGATTCATATTTATATTATATTTGAATCCTATTAAATTTTTTAATGTATAATCATTTTATTTATAGTTATTGGAAAATAATAAATAATTAGTAAATATTATTACAAAAAGTTTAATTAATGTTTTTATTTATATAATGCATCAAAATAGAAATAATATATATATATATATATATATATATATATATATATATATATATATGAGAGAATATGATTTATGAAAATAATTAAAATTTCAGCTATCATTCTATATTTCAACAGGAATTACTGTTAAAATCGTATCAAACAACTGCCCAAGAAAGGAAAAGGATACTCGTAATTTTATGCTGGGAGAATATTTGCTTAAGGCACTTGAAGCTATTCACGATTGAGAGGCTCACTTCATTTTATTTGAAAGTGACAATTCTATATGCGGGACAAAACATTGAGGGAAAAAAAAATTGATAAAGTGAAAGTATTACAAAGGCTTGGTCTTAACAAAGCCAGAAAGCGAGTTTCAAATGCATCAAACTCAATTAATTACACATTTGGATTCCTTCATCTTCTCGTATTGTGAGGAAAACAATTGCTAAGTTCCTAACTCAAGCAACAGACTCCTACAAGGTTATGTGTTTTCTACATTTGGTGATTCAAGCTCTCTAACTACATCTCTCAATCTATCTTTTAGTAATTTTTTTTTTATATATATTTCACATTTTCATCTATATCCATTAATGTTTAATGTCGAGCCGTTGGACTCCTTAATCCACTCAAGCTCTCAAGCTTCTCTAAGTAAGAAAATTTTTTGGTTGTAATAGGTTTGAGCATGTTTCTGTCATTCTCTCCTTTGAAACAGCTCTCTGTATTGGCTGAGCTATTTTTTTTCTCTCCCACGCTCCATCCCATGAAGTCTGATAGTGTCATTGATGTTGATGTTGATGTTGGTGTTTCTCCAGAGTCTCCATCTTCATCTAGCCTATCGTGATCGACTAGCCTATCATCTGACCCTGATCTTGGGGTTTGTGTTAATGAATCTGAGTACAGAACATCCTCAATCCTGGACAGAACTGTGAATGCCAAGCTTTCTATAATTCTTGAATAGCTTTCCAGAATTGCCTGTCCTACATCCTGCATAAGAACAAAAAAAGAAAAAAAAGGGTTTTTACGTTTTTACAAGTTGAAATAGATAAAATGAGATTAGATATAATTCTTGTTTTTCTCACAATGTTATACTGAATCTTGCTTATGTCTAGGGCAGATTGTGGAATTCCAGGGAACCGCTGTTTGAGGAGGAGTAATATGGTTTCAGCTCTCTCTTCAAAGAGTTCTCTTTTCTCTAAGCTCACACCTGAACTCCAGGAAGATTTCCCATCCTTTTGGTTCATCTTTCTTTTCCAAATGACGATAGAGGCTTCGATTCTGTTTTTCAGATCAAGCACTTTGTGCTCTGTTGATAAGTCCATGGTTGACAGGAATTGCTCAGGATCAAAGTACTCCACTGTTATGCTCTTATAGATTGAATCTCCAAGGCTTGCTCTTCCATTCTATCATATCAACAACGTGAAAGAGAAAAAAGGTTACAGAAAAATGTCCTTCGGCTCAGGAATATTGCAGGTCGTCTTATAGGTTTTTTTTTTTGTGAGAGTCTAGTCAACTGAAAAGGAAAAAAATACCTTGGGAAGGGATTCAATATAGTTTTCAGGAACTTCCATTTCTGATAGCACCTGTGCATTAATTGCCATGGCTGCTTTAAGTACTTGATTGACAGAATCTTTCTGGAATTGCAGGCATCTTCTAGTTTCTTCAGATAGCCCCTGTGGTGGAACCTTTACAGTTGGAATCCACCACTTGTCATCATTTCTTGGTACAGTTTCGTGCTCTGAGTCATTGCTATCTTTTGACACATACCAGAATTCATTTTCTTTTCCAAATTGATCCAGGTTGTCCTGTTTTCACCAGAGAAAATCGTTTGTAGTTTTTCTCCGCAATCAATTATCTTCTTCAACAAGAAAAAGAAAAAAGAAACTTACAATGACAATAGCATCAAGCTTGCGCAAAGCAGGAATGTTCATGAGCAGATCACTTCTTTGCTTTGTCACCATGATCTATAATAGCAAGACAGCACAAATAAATATTAAGTTAATGCAATATTTAGGCTTCTTAATTTAAATAATGAATGAATTACCTCCATATTGATTCCATCCTTGGATTGCTGTGAAGGAACAAATTCAACGATGTGATCAGTTACCGATAAAAGCCAATCAATTTCTCTTCTCCACCTTTTTTTCTTCTCTGGAGACATGGGCTCTAATCTCTTATATTCTCCAAAAACAGATGCTGCATTGCGTTACAAAGAATCAAAAGAAAAAAAAAAAGAAGAAATTCTCAATCATAAATTAACGATAATTAGAGATTGGATAAGAATTTAAAATTACCAGCTAGATTTGTGATTGCATTAGACAAAGCCAAAGCTGAGGAAACACCTTTTCCACCACCCGACATGTCTTCACCTAAAAGCAGCTTAGCAAACCTTTCCTTCATCAAATCAATCTCTGCACACAAGCGCACAAATATTGCATATTAACCAATTCCCAGTAAAGAAATAATCAGTAAAATTGTAATGCGGTCATCCGCAGACTTTCCAAGTTTGCGAGTTGGGATTCCTAATTACCTGGGGGGCCCTTAGGACTTGGAAGTTTAGGTATAGGTGCAGCATCAGAAGCGGGACATGCTGTTTGTTGGGAATCCTGAGAACGATCTTCCCCAGGTTTAGGTATATTATTTTTGAATTGTAACTTTTCATCAGCATTTCCTCCATCATTTCCATTATCAACGGCCAAGTTATGGACATGTCTGCCTTGAATATTCTCAAACATTTTTTTCAAATGGAAAGATTTTGTTTTCTGAATGCTTCTTTCACGGTCTAATGCCCGTACCATCATTACAAACAAGCCCTTCTTTTTCTTTTGTGCCGCCACTTGTAATGGTGAAAGTGGACGTTAATATTTATTGTGAAGAGAGAAAAAGGTTTCCCTTCCTTTCTCTCTTATTTTCTTCTTGTTCTTGATTTTTTTCGCAAGAACTGAAGAACATAGCTCCTTGACTGTTTTTTGTTTACGGCATATGTTTTTTCCTCGTTCGAAAGAAAGTGGATTGCATTTTGCGAAAATTAAAACTTTATATATATAAGAAATGGTTTAAACGACTATTTAAACCAAAACAACGGCTAAAAGAAATATTGTTAAGTTTGTTAAAGAAATGAACGGTTGAGTAGGTCAATGCTTGCAAAAAGCCCGGGAAAGACAACAAACAATAACTACCCTTTTGCCCTAATTTCTTTCTAAAACTTTGTATATTAACGTTTGCTATATATGCAGTTTGTGTTTTGTGCGTATCATCAACACTGCTTGAGTGTGCTGAAGCCCCTTAATATTTATTAAGGCCGCTTGAATATTTTCTTTTAGAATTCGTAACTGCTCTTCTTCATAAGTAATTTTTTTACGAAATGAACTCTTGATTTTGCAAAAATTGTCTGATCTACGCTTTGCACACTCCTTTCATATTTTTTTTTTCTTTTTAATATTTTTTTATCGATGCCTTCATTTCTCATCTCAGTGGGTCTATGCACATGCTCTTCTACATCACGATATGGACAAAAAAGAAAAAAAAAAAAAATCTGAAAAAGATAGTCAAGTGCATATTATTGAATGAAAGATTTCTCTCCTTCCTTTCCCATGGGCTCCATCATTCTTAGTCAAACTGTTCATTACTATGGGCTATACTGATCAACAGGCACACAGATAGCTGACCAATAAATACATTCATAGAAATTTGCATTTCTAATTATCTTTTTTTTAATTTCTGTATAGCTTGGTTCAGTGATTCAAAGCACAGTAGACCATCAAGTCGTAGAGTTAATATATTAAAAAAGACTTTTTATATATTTATTTCGGGTTTCAAAGAGATTAATTTTTCGTTCAACCGTTGAATAGAAAGCGAGAAAATATACTTATCGGCAGTAATGCACTTATCCTAATTGACTTCAGTTTCTTCTCAAAATAATTTTTTTAGGTGAGATCTTAACTCAATGTAGAATTAAAAAGGAATTCCACTTGTCTCTGTTGGATTTTTATTTTACTCATGCATTCTTGATGTCGCATTTAAATCCACAAATGTCGTTTTCTATATTTTGATTTCCCATCAACCACCTTAATTATTGAAATTATTTATACATACATAACTTATTTTTAAATAGGGAATGAGTAATTCCTAAAATAATATATATTTTTTTTAAAGAAATTCTTAACATCTTTTTGAAACAAAACTAATGCAAATAAGAATATATATTTGCTGAATGTATTAATGCGACAGATGGGAAAGGTCTGCATTTATAGCTCCGACTGTTCCACATTTTTTTGTCTAATAATAATGTTTCATAATAACTAAATTATTTATTTTTCGATTTTTCCAAATAAAAATCTCTGATCAGATAAGAAAAAATATTTTCTTGATCAAAGAATGATGAACTATTTTAAGGAAAACGAGTTTCCATTTTCAAAATAAAAAAAAATATGAAAATAATATTCCCACTTTGCAAAAAATAAGACGCATGCATGTTATTTTTTATTTTTTGGAATGATTTCCTAAATAGAATCTGGAACATATGTCCTTATTTTTTGTTCTTAATCCCTAATTTTCAATTATTTATAGTGATATCAATAATAGTAATTGGATAATTATGAGTTTGAGATTGAAATAAGGGTTATGCCATGCAGTACCCAAAAGAAATTTAAAAGCATTAATTAATAAATTTATAGTAGGAAAAGGAAGAAGTGCAAGAGTCCTGTGACAGCATTCAAACATGTCATTTTGGGTTGCTTTGGCAAATTTCTTGCTGACCCTATTTATAACTTTAGGTGGAAAGGTAAAATTTGAATTGACAATGCATGGACTGATCGATAGATATAGCAGCTGATATTAACATTAATGGACTCGACTGTCCTTCTTAACCCAAACAGGGTAGGGTAACCTTTATACATTTAACTTGAAATGTACTGTGTTTTTGTATTTTACTATATCTTCTTAGGGATTTAAAATTCAAATATTTGGTAGTTTTTGAATTATTAGTTGTTCTTTCAGAGCTATATACAGTACAAATAAATCTCATAATGCACCTATTCATTTCAAATTATAAACTGCTTTTCAGTGCAATACAACCTTCTTTTTTCACCTTTACATTAGAAACTTCTCCAGCATAACATTCCCTAGCTGGCATACCCGTAAACAAATACGCAAATCCCAAACATGGTCTTACGTTAACGTATTATTAAAGAAAAGAAATCCAATAATAATAAAATAATGAGAAGTGAAAAAAACTACCGAGAGTAATGGACAGTGGTAGTTTTAGTTTTTGCTTGGTTCAAGACCATAGAACAGTGTCTCTTCCCATTCTGTGATCTTAAACTTTCCTATCGTATCGTCATGTTTTTTAGAGCGAGATTCTTTCTGAAACTCCACTACGCGTACGACAAGAAACCATTGCAACCCTTTTACAATCTTTCTTTGATCTCATTGTCCCATTAGCTTACGACCCATTAAAAAAAGAAAAAAAATATATATATAAAGCTGAAACAAGGAAAATTGAGTGTTCTCTCTCTTTGTTTGCTTTGGAAAAGAATCTCATGAGAGATTCACACACGGTTATCATAAAGTCAATGCACCGACTGCTTTAGTTTCTTTCTTGTAGAGATCTGAGTCTTTGGTAGCTAACTTGCAGGTGAGAATTCTTTCAAGCTCTCTGTTTCTTGAGTCTTGATCATTGTTCTTTTGAGAATGTTTCGAAATAAATGCACTTTTTCTCATCTTGGATTTTTGTATTTCGTTTTTTTTTTTGGTTTGGTTTTTGGGTGGACGGTACAGGAAGGAGAATTGAGTTTAGGTACATTCTCTTTCCTTATTCTAATGATTTTTAAGTTTAAGGTCATGTTTGTGTGTGAATTACTGCATTTTAATAATGTTAAACACAAAAGGTTAAAATTTCCTGTCTAAATCCATTATACAAATATTTCATTCCTATGATCATCATCATTAGGAGCTTCATGGGTCTTTTTCTATTAGAAATCTGGAGAAACTAGGACTTGTTCTTTTGGACTTTATGTGGTTTGTCTTCGAATATTTCAAGGGGAAGAATGATCTTTATTCTTTGTTTATTGACATAATTATTGTTTATCATGGCGGCAACTGATTCTTTATTTTTGATTGTGTTTGAACTGACAGAAAGCCGACTCAATTGCTGCCAATTATTTACTTTGATTAGAATATCTAAAATTATGTGAGTATGCTTTCAGGATTTTTGGATGGGAGTACTGTTTTTTGATTGCTAAAAGTAATAGCAGCATCTGACCTTGTCAATGCAAAATTTTCTTATAGAATATGTACAGATCATTTGTCACATGTGATGATCCGAAAGGAGTTGTAGAATGTGGGACAATCAGAAAATCCAAGAGCGCTTTCCAAAAAATGGAGTATAAGATGAGCAGTCATAGAACTCGAAAGAATTCAAATACATCTATGGCTTACAAGGTAAAGAAAGAAGAAATGGCCCCAAAAGGGATTGTTGAAGAGTATCGTAGTCCATCTTCGTTTCAGCTCCTGGAAGTCTCTAGAGGAGCTCAGAAGCTGAACCATTTGATTGACTCATGGTCTAAAGGGCTCAACGATGGCCAGTCTAAAGATATTGCGAGAGAGTTGTTGAAAGGAGCCCTTGATCTTCAAGATTCTTTAACAATGCTTGGCAAGTTGCAAGAAGCCTCGCAGTATATGGCTCAGTTGAAGAAAAAGCAGGAGAAGTTAGAAAGCAGAAGAGTTGATGATGTTTGGAATGAGAGAACAAATTCACATCGATCACGGGATCAAAATTACCATATGGGATTTCAAAAGCCAAGGCTTTCAGCTGATGGATCTTCAAAAGATTGCATTGAGGATCTTAGGAATGCAATTAGAGATGGCCTTGCTCGGCAAAATTTGCTTCGAAACACATCTACACAAGAGAAGACAAATTTTGACAGGAGAAAGAAGGAGTCAATTTCACATACCTCCTCCACTAGCTCAAGCCAATTGCCAGCAGTTCAGTCCAACGATATTCATTCTATTAACGACTCCATATCAGAAACAGATTTGCAGAAGCAGGGAAAAGCTCCAAGTTTGATTGCCAAATTAATGGGTTTGGAAGACATCCCTTCAATGTCATTGATGTTACCTCCAGAGAAACAGTGGGATAGGGATCATAATTTGAATCAACGGAAGCCAGTCTTTGACATTGATTTGCCAAAGCTTCGGAAGCCTCAGCCCATAATGCAGAAGGTAAATGCAGAGCGAAGGACACTGAAGCATTTACTGGAAACTGCACAATTTCAGGGAATCCTGAAAGAGAGTTCTGCCAAAGAGCTCAAGTCACAGTCTCATCAGTACAGTGATTTCCATTCTAAACAAAAGTTGATTGATGATATTCCACCAATTGTACTTATAAAACCCTTGCGGGTTTCTTGCTTAGAATCAGAAGAGGCTTTTGCACCACGAGTTAGGGAACAGCGAGCCTTGAACACAAAAATGATGCTGAGGAAAATGAAAACAAAAGAAGAGTTTGCTCCCAGATTAATGGAGAACAAAGAATGGATCTTGAATGCCAGCAAAATGCACTACAAAACAGAAGCAGATGAGACTCCAATTGAAAGGGTAATCCAGGAAGAAGGAGCTAAGGACCGCATGGAGGCAGTTGTGATACCAGAAGAGAAAGAAGTCAGAACAATTGACCAGAAAGAAGGAGCTTTGGATGTAAAGAAGGTATACAGAAAACTAGAAGCAGAAAGGACTCCAATTAAAAGATTTAGCCATAAAGAAAGAGCTAAGGACCTCAAAGGGGAAGTCACGAGAATGGAGGAGAATGAAGTCAAGAAAAAATTAAAGGATTCTTCTAAGCTGAAAGGCTCTAATGCTGCAACTCAGCAACAACGGAAAGAAGAGATGACAGATAAGAAAGTAGATAAGATTCAGAAGGTGGTGGCCAGTATCAGGAAACCAGTAGAGAGCGAGACTGTGAAGATTAAAAATGTGTCAAGACATCAGGAACAAGCCAAGATGACCTCTACAAAGCTGAGGAAACCTGAAAATGGATCAACTAGTACAAATGATCACATTTCACAGCAAGGAGTTACCACCAGAAAACCCATCTCAAAACGCTCAACACAAAGTACAGTTCGTAATTCTAAGGGTCAGAAACAGCAGGAAAAGCAAGCCACTGAGCATACAGCAGCTGAACCCATTGTGAGTCTTTCTTACAAACTAGCTTAAAGTACTTTGTTTTCAGAAATCTTGTTTGTCCAAATCTGGAGTCACCGCTACTGTTCCAAATTTCATTGAGATAGTTGCAGAATTGTGATTTTTTTAAAATAATTATTCAGATTGAAGTTTGAAACTTGCATTAAAATGTAAAGTAGAGCAAGTTTCCAGTACCTGACTCTTAAACTTCTTCTTTCATGTAGACTGATAGTTTAGAATGTAAAGAAGATGAGAAGAGGATTGATCTCACAGGCGATAATCCCTTAGTCGGAGATCAACTATCTACAGATGAGGAAGCAAATGCTTCCAAATTTCAAACAGAAGGTAAATTCCCTCTCTGGTTACCTTCAACTATTCGTTCCTGGTCATTCAATATTTATATTACATTCAAGAAGCTTATTCTTTCCTTTCATCACCCTTTACAATTGCTAACTTCTAAAGTCTATAAACATGCACATTAACTGCCAAACAAGTATTGACATAGGTAACTAGGTGTGAGCTTGCTCTTCAATTGGGAAAGAAACAGTCATAATTTCTCAGTAAATATATAATGTGTTGGTTTTGGTCCTAACATAACTGGCTTTTTTCCATTTGTAGAGCATTTTGGTGATGGCTTGAGTTCACTTTGCATTGTCACTATGTTAAAACCTGAAAATGAGAAGAATGCCAACTCTTTCAAAGAAGCAGATGATCAAATGACTCGCATTACAACAGATGGCACAAACTTCAAGAGTGGAAACCAATTGAAAGATTTGCTTTTGAATTGTCCATCATTTTTGAACCTTGCAGAGGAGCTTTTTCATCTCAATGTGAATTATATTGAGATTTTATCAACATCTGGCATCTGCGATCCACGAGTCACCAACGTCAAACTCTCTTTGGATTATGCAAATGAATTCATACAACGCAGAAGCCGTCCAGATTCACAAACAACACATCATCTTTTATCTTATACGAGAAATACAAGAATTGATCTCTCTTTAGATCAATTGGTCGAGGAAGTTTGTAATGGAGATGAAACTCTTAGAAGCTACCATAAGTTCACAAGTGACAACCTTCATACTGACGGTCTGTTTGCAACACTGGAGAAAGATATGATGAGCAAAGGAGTTGTGAGTGGTATATGGGATATGGGTTGGAGGAACGGATTCTCGGTAGAAGAAATTGAGCAAGCTATCAATGATTTGGAGAAATTGCTTGTTAGTGAGTTGATAGGGGAGATCGTTTCATATTTCTGCTTTTAGCAATTTCATATTCTGCCTATATGGATATACAGCTTTTAGAGTTAGGTGAAACCTGCATTCTGTAAATAAGCGACTTTGGTTAAAATACAAAACAAAAGAGCTAGGCTTTTTGGCAAAGACGTCATAGTTATTGTAGCCATTTTAAGATCAAGAATTGATATAAATACATTTCAGAATCAGATATCTAACACCAGTTTTGTTGGCTCTTAAGAGTCTGACTAACATTCAAACTGTAATTTGGCTAAATGTAATTGGTTAAAGACTCCCTGAGGTCCACGAGTACATAACTGAATCAAATCTGACTGTTTCATCATTATAAGCAAATCTGACAGATTATTTTGGTAATTCACAGCAAGAAAGTGCTTGATTAAGGATTGCCACTATGACTGAACGGAAAAGAAATGAATAATAATGTGAGGCCAATATTCGGTTTAGATAACACTTTACAGTGTCGTATTGAAAAAGAGTATTAATGAACGATTGCCATATGACTTGTCCAGAGTTTCCCTGTGGTGATCTGCACCTCTCCTTTAAAAGATTAGGACCTGAGCGTTTTAATATCTCATCAGGAATCTAATAAAAAATCCTGTTTGCCTTTTCACTGAACCTGCACTAACTAAGTTCAAAAAGGTACGAAAACTAAATTTGCTTCTTCTGGCTTTCACTTTCAATTGCTGCAAATTGGAACTTCTTGTCAATGACAGCGACTTTCACAAAAAGGTAAGTTATTACAAAATTATTAACAATTTGTAACCATCAATGCTTTCATGAAGTGAGTACCATATGCTTGGAGAGAGGAGCTGAGAATCACTCTAAAGTACCATTTAAACAGAAATATTTTCCTAGCTATAGCTAATATCTTCATATACATGTGTGTATCTACCAGTAACATTATATGCATGCTCCTAGGAAGAAGCTCCCTTAAAAATAAGGAAATTGAGAGACTCCATTGAAAAATAGATGAAAGTTCCCTGCTTGTGAGTAAAGTAGCAGCCAAAATTTGAACCCACCACACATTTCCATCCACCACCATGCATCATATCAAAGTCCTGCAAATTGAAAATCCCACCATACTTAAATTGATTATGATGCCTTCTTGTACATAAATCAACGGTATGAAACTAACGTCATACAGTGTGTGCGTGTCTGCATGAAGAATGGTAGTAAGGAAGACCTTCTTGATGTGAGCAGCAATTGAGACACAATAAAAAACATCATAGATATCGAGCGCTTGAGAAGCACATGCCATGGCTTGGATCTGCATCTTCACTGGCATGTCTGTTTCCTTTATCATGCCTTTTCCTTCCAGCATCTCTCTTTCTCTCTCTAGTCTCACAAGTGACTATTTTATTTTCTTTTAAAATTTTCATGTGTTATCTTGTAATTTACATTTGTATGGGAACTGAGATTTTATTTTGCAGCTGACAACCGACGAGAAGCTTCCCTATAAAGAGGAGTAAGTAAATGGGTGGTTTGTTTTTATATGCCAAGGCGTAGTTTCTTATATTTGCACGTAGCCTGACCTTTCTGTTACACCATTTTTTGTCTGCTTCTTTCTACTGCTTTCCCATCTCCATTTACATCCACAATGTTGGCAAACGCTAAAAGACTGCTATAATGCGGTGAATAGTTTTCACAATCTGCGTCTAAATCTTTCTTTATTCATTCCGCTACAAATCCTTTACAAAAAACAAATGTATCTGCTATAAATTGAGATTTCAAATAGTCCTCTGATAACCAGCAAAGTAAAAGCACAAATTTAAGATTTTAATAAATAAAATGTCTCTCTCAAAAAATAAAAAGTCAATTATTGATTATTAATATGAACAGCCAGTGATTGGCAGATGTGGATCAAATGTGCGTAGCTTGCTCTGATTAAACAGTGATTGGCAGAAAAAATCAGATCGACAGATGTGGGTTTGCCGGTGTGGAAGGATTTCAAAGCCGATCGGAGTGATCTTAGGGAAATCGGCATCATTTTCCAATGGCGCACGCGAGAATGAGCAGATCTTTCGATGTGAACAGCGAAGAATGGTTGGCGCGCGCGACGGTGGGTGTTGTCGATGGCGACGAATGAATGGCAAGAAAAAGAATTTAACGATCTGAGTTTGAAATTTGAAAAAGTTGCTTTGCGGGCGGCAAGGGGACGTGGAATCTGAAATGGTTAACCTAACCTAAGTAGTCAAAATCGAAGAAACCACTAATGTCGGAGGAAATTTCTTAAATTGCATAACTTAAAAATTAAGAAGCCATGCAATATAGTAATATTCGTTCATGTTGCCTTTTAAATATCAACGAACATATATGTTTTATAATATCAAAGCCTTATTTGAATTAATACAAGAAAATCCTAAAATTATTTCTTATTATATACATATTTTTTTTTCGTACGTCTCAAATTGAATGGACTGCATAATGAAAATTAAAATTTAAAGTTTGAAGTTGTTTAATAGTTTTTAGATTGTTTGGTATAATATTAAAATTTAAAAAAAAAATTAAACATATAAACCCGATCCAATGCATTCAATTTAACTCGAATAGTAGTATTACAGATGTTCACAGTTGTCTCCACAACAACCACGCTGGCATCCAATGGCAACTAGAAAATAAATTATATTTTCTAATAGAATATTATTTCGACTTAAACATAAAAATATATAAAATTAGTAAAAATAGATTATCCAAAAACCCGTAATGGCGTCCGTTTTATATAACTGGCATAACAGTAGAAGACAACGTTTTCTTAGAGCTTCTCACATGTCACATTCTATTATTTTATTTCTTAGTTTCTTAATTAGCTTCAAAAACGCCAAGCCTTCCAAAAATTTGCCTCACTATTCACTAATACACATTTATTACATTTACTTACGTTTCAAAACAGAAAGCTATTTGGCCCTCGTTGCTTTGCTCGCCTGTAAAGTACACGGTGGAGGAGGCGGCTGGGCCGGCGACTGGGTCTTCACTGCCATCCAAGGGAAGAGGCTTTTCGTTTTGAATTACTATTTGTTATTTGACCGATGGGCGATGAGAAATCCACCATCGTGATGGCGAATAGAGACCGGGAGAGAGATCGAGAGCTTCTTATCCCTGTCGCAAACACCGCCGACGATGATATCTCCTCCAAACCGTCGTCTTCTTCTTCGTCGCATCATTCCGGACGTGAGGTGAAGAAATCTATTCGCTCTATGATTTCACCTGTTTAGGGTTTTTGCAATTTTTGTTACGTTTCGTCTATTTTTTTTTTCACATTGATGGTCCCGTTTTCACTTCAGATTACAGCTTAATACGCTTATATTCGATAAGTTGATTCAATTTCCTGTGAGATTTGATTAACTGACTACATATTATTGGGGAATATTAGTGCTTCATTTCTTACTGTTTGCAATTTATGCAAGTTATTTAGTGCAAATTGAGACGTCTTGTATTCTTTGAATAATAAAATATTTTTGGTGGCTGCTGGAGCTGGAAGATCGCTTTATGTCCCATTCTGAATTTGTGCAACAGCTTTTTATATAGAATATGTTTCGAATTTCTTGCTCAAGGAAAGTTTTATTCCATGAATTGATGATTTTTAAAGTAATTCTATCATTCTTAGTTCTATGTTTCCTCAAATTTCCATAAATTATTTTGTGTATTGTTTTGCACTCAAACATTGAAGCTCCTTGACCAAAAGGTTTATTTTCTTAATGTAAATTTAAGTTAAAGCAATGACAAGAATTGTATTTCATATGCCTGTGCGGTTTTGAATGTCTTTTCTGTTTTTGGTTTTCTGAATTCTGACATTTGCTCTATACCATTTTGTCTGTGTAGACATTTTCCAAAGTCGTCCGGAGCTGGGCTTCAAAAAAGTTCATGACTGGATGGTATGGAGTTCATTCTTATATTTCCATTATTTCCTTGAATTCATAAATATATCTAATGTCTTGACATGATCTTACATATACACATTAGTGTAATTCTAAAAGATGTCAGGGATCAGAATAGCTGCAATTTATATTTCCTTCAAAAGGTTCGGTTGCACATGCATTCACTTCATAACTGTTTTCGTTTCATTCTCTTCCTCGTAAATTTCAATGGAAGGGTTTAAACCTTTTGTACCATCAACCTACTGTAGCAAGATGTTCCGTGGATGAACGACTTTAATGATAATTTTTGTGGCAAAATATTCAATCTTAATGTTCTGTAGATAAAGGTCTTTAACTTTTGATTTTTATTCGTGATTCTTTCAAGTGTAAATTAATTTAGCTTTGCTTTTAATAGTGTTATATTGTTCTTCTTGTTGGTTTCAACAAACAAACACTAGTGAGCCCCATTACTTGGGTTGGGTATTGGTCTTTCACTGCTACTAGTCTATCACCTGTGTACAAAGGAGCATTTTGATGGTGCTGCACTTTTACAGAATTTGGCATATATTATATGCAATGGGATTATTAGTTTCTACTTATTCTTTCACTTGCTATTTCAGTATTATGCTCAAACGAGATTAAATTTGTAATGCTGATAATTGAATATGTATACCTTCATGCTTATTGCATTGAATGCTGTTGTGGATGCTTCTTACTCTTGATATATTTCTTCCTTTTTTCAGTGTAATCCTATTCCCAATAGCTGTCACTTTCTACGTAACATGGTGGTTTATTCATTTTGTTGATGGGTTTTTCTCTCCAATCTATGCCCAACTGGGAATCAACATATTTGGTAAGTTTGTTTCCGTGTAGCACCTCAAATCTTGTTCTCTTTAATTCACATGTATATTAATAGATGATAGCCAGCATTTGAAGTTCATCATTACAGTAATATTTGGCTTGTAGAGTGCAAATTCCACCCTGAAAAATCAATTTCAGTAACTTGATTATTGATTGTTTAGCTTCTTCAGTATTGTATCAAACATAGAGGTTCTAGCAGTACATGCTATTGCATTCCAATACTGTGATCTATAATAAAATTTCTATGTCCAATGTTGCTGTGAGTTTCCTGTTCCTTTTCTACAAATCAAATTCAAATTGCATGATGCATGAGCTTGAGATCTATAGCTATTACATTCTGTTACTTGAACCTTTTTATATAGAACTTCTTATTTGGTTTTCCCAACTTATTATATCATGTATCTTGTGCATCTAAGGGGTTATAGTTTAATTTTAGGCTGTTCTTCCCAGTGGTGGCAGTGTTTTGCCCAGGCTAGACTGATGGGCGAGCGTGTTATTTCCTTGATCTGAGACATTCTGTAAACTGCTGATGTTTCTTGATCATACATGAGACATTTTTCTTTGCTGTTCTTTTCATTATATAATTTTTTGTATCCTCACATGCAAAGTGAAGAAGCCTTAGATAATGAATCTTTTTGTTATTTGAATATCTGCTGAAATCATGCTTTCTTTGTTAGATCCTATGCTCTTTGTTATTTCAAGTTATGGTATCTTACAATACAATATGTGATTCCTAACTTAATACTTGGATTTGGTTGGTCAGTCTCTAGTCATTGTTATGAAGCATCGGTATGGTAGTTCCCCTTGTACTATTACTTATCTAGTAGCAGAATCATTATCATAGGACCAAAATTCTCTCCATGCGTGTTGCCTTCGTATGAGATGTCAAGTCCTTACCTCTTATAGAAGGATAATGTCTATAAGGATGCTATATTATCTCTTGAATTGTGTTTAGAGACATTTATTTTGCTAAAAAGAAAATCTAAAAGATTACTTGCAAAACCTTGGCAAGTAATTTGCATATAATGTAGATACACTATGAGCTAATTTTTTATTTTCAGTAAATACGTAACTTTAAGGGCCTTTCTGCTCTATTCTTCAGCTTAGCTGAACATAGTCTTAATATATATCAAATTTATGATGGGGTTGCCTTTATGTACTGATTAGGTCTTGGATTCATAACTTCCATGACATTCATTTTCTTGGTTGGGGTATTCATGTCATCTTGGTTGGGAGCATCTGTCTTGAGTCTTGGGGAGTGGTTTATCAAAAGGATGCCTTTTGTTCGCCATATCTATAATGCCTCCAAGCAAATTAGTACTGCCATATCACCAGGTTTGTTTTTGGTTAATGCCTTTCATTTGTTTCCTTTGAATGGCTGATGGTGATATTTATTCACATTTCATATCTTTTCATCGTTTCAGACCAAAACACACAGGCCTTCAAGGAAGTAGCCATCATCAGGCATCCGCGCATTGGTGAATATGCATTTGGGTTCATCACTTCATCTGTCATCCTCCAGGTGCAGAATTGGCTTTTCTAAACCATGTCACTGCTTGAAATGCATGTACTTCTTACACATTGCCTTCATGGAATTATTGAGTAGGAAACTTGGATATAAGATGATATGGTACAGAGAATGGCAATGTGCCAGTTCTTGAAAGATTAGAACGCATTATGGCTAGTATATGGAAATAAAATTTTATAAATTACATATGCATGCATATGCATTCTACTGATATTTGCCTTGAAAGAGTGCAAAGAAATGCAAAAGATGTCTTTTGAACATCCTTTTATATCAGAGTCGAAAATCTCCAAGAAAACATTTCTTTTTTATTCCATATTTAATTACAGGCCTTGATTTTTTAGTTTAATCTATATAGCATAAAGGATTCGAAGAAAGACATCAATTTTGAAATTAGGATGGGGAGTAAGCGTGAATGAGCCTCCACCCCAGTTATCTTTATTCACTTACCTTCTTTCTTCATCTTTTTATTAATATTTAAGTCTCAAGATATCAATACAAGAGAGTGACGGTCTTCTTTCTAATTCCAAACACAAGATTTCCAACTGATAATCAAACATTTGGGCATAGCTTTAGATTCTAATTCACTTTTTGGCTTTCTTAAACCTTGAGCACAGAACTACGCAGGGGAAGAGGAGCTATGCTGCGTCTATGTTCCCACAAATCATCTTTATATTGGTGATATTTTCCTGGTTAATACCAAGGATGTTATAAGACCCAATCTTTCTGTCCGGGAAGGCATTGGTAAGGATTCATCTGAAGTCGTTACTTTATTATTAGTATTGTTATTGCCAGCCCTTCACTGGTGTCTTTGCATGTGATAAGACTGCTTTCTAAAGTTATGCCTTCATCAAGGGCATGAAATATTGTGGTTCACTTGTACAACATTTCTTTTTATGCACGCCAAAATATGGAAGGAACAAAATATGAGTCTGCAATTTTTTTCCCATTGATACCTTGTTTACCCCAATCATAAATCTTGTTCTTTAATTTCAGAAATCGTCGTGTCTGGGGGTATGTCGATGCCACAGGTCCTTGCAACGTTGGATTCACGCATCTCACTGGATAGAAGTAGAGCAGACAGAAGCTAAGTTGAAGATGGAAGCTGCAGAGGAGTCCGATTCATTGGCTTGAAACCAAAGTCATCAAAACAGCCGCAGTTGAGTCAATGGAATGGCCATAATCAGATTGATGTTGGTAATGCTGGATCGAGTTTAGATAAAAATTTTTGATGGACCAAATCCTGGCGGCGTATGTAACATTGGTTATTATTTAGAAGAATGTAGGCTTAGCGTTTGCTTGGAAATACTTAAGTATGGGTTGATAATACAGGCAGATGTTTCCCACTTATTAGGATGGTTTTGGCTCTTGGCACTGAATTTGTACTTCATAGGCAATTTCAACTCACAACGTTGTGTCTTGTAGATAAAGAGGTCATATTTAATTCCAATGGTGTCTCATCATGCTTTTATCTAATTTTTGATTTTTGAAATTTTTGAGTTGAAGATGTTAATTACAATACAATATCGAAGCAAAACATATGTACGATCAATAGGTTTTCCACAATTTTTTCTATCTAATAGCATACCATCAAGTGTTAGAGCCTGCCTAAAGACATTTTTTTCAATTCAAAATTTCATTAATGTTTTAACCATATTTAGTATCTCCAGCATCTATTTTAATCATTCATTAAAGCAATTATATCCATCGTATTTATATTCCAATTTCCAAATGCCCATCAGCGTTATTTTGCCTTTTCCTGGAAAGGACTCATTACCCATTAACTCATCTTGAGTATCCGCACGTGCCAAAATATGTCCCCACACGTATTTCAGCGGAATCCGTCGATTAACCTTCACAATAGAAACCCTAGCAAGCAGACTCGCCTCTCTTTATAAGCAGCCGCGAAGGTTCTGGTTTGTGACTCTGAGCTCATTTCTCTCCCGCTGATGATTTAGGGTTTAGTTATCCTGGTTGTTTTTCATAGTTACTTGTTCCTTTGCTTTCTGTTTTATTTGTCGATTTTATATTTGTTCTTTTACTTTGTCTCTTCTTCGTAGAGAAGATGAGTGAGGGACAGTGACGATTTGATTGTAAAAGGTCTCGTTCGTCGTAATTGGCTTTAAAAAGGCCTTGACGACCATCCTGATATATCACCACCCATATTCTGAGTCCCTTTTTCATCATCATCGCTCTTATTATTATGATTGGCCGATGATTAAACAACATTTAAAGACAAGCATATGTCTGAAATCTTCCGTGTTGATTAATCTAATCTTCTCTATGAGGCCGATTTGGATCTATACTGTGTTGAATCAGTTTAGTTTGTTTAGTTTAGTTATAAGAAAGTTTTGAGTTTTTTTCTGAAGCTTGTTTTGCCAGTGATGAAAAAATTGGTATTATTAGTCACATATGATGAATCTGTGATTACTTTCATACCACTACTGCCTTCCTTCTGAGGCTTCTTTTAATTTGCATTTTGTTTTTTATTCTCTTCTTATTTAGATTAGCATTAGCCAGATGGGTCATATGATGATTTTATGCATAGTTCAACTGATAATCAATGTGATTATAAAACTGTTTCAGTCTTTCGCTCCTATCTGATGACCCCTTTGTTTGTTGCTAATTTTTTGTGCATATCAAATTGTTTTTCAATTTTGGCATCTAATTATTTAGCTTTAATGCTTAAGAATGTGTCCATTCTGTGCGTACCAAATTGTTTTTCAATTTTGGTTACTAGTTATTTAGTTTCAGTGGCTTTTATGCTTCAAAATGTATTCATGCTGTGTGGTTATTTGCTACTTTTCAAATTTGGTTTGTGCATTTGATTCTGGCCAATGATTTTAAATATTTCTAGACAAGCATATGTCTGAAATATCAAGTGTTGATAATTTACATTAGATGTTTTATGAGGCCATTTTATGCTTCGATTTGATTCCTGTATTTCTGAAACATCGGATAAGAGGATTAGTCTAGTGTCATTTAATGCATATGTGAAAAGTTAAGAGGGAAAGGACAGTGACGACTTGTATCATGGTCTCGTTCGTCATAATGGCACGTTTGCCTTGCTGACCATCCTGATATATCACCACCCATATTCTGAGTCCTGCCTAATGCTGACTGATTTTTCAAATTTGATGATTTTTGAAATGAACTTAGGCTTTGTATGTCCACTCACCTATTCTCAAATGTGCTGCTGGCAGTATTACATGTATTGTTGCAGTTGACAGGCAGCTTGAAAAATTGAAGGGGCTCAAAGTTGAGAGATGAGGAAAGGCACTTGGGAGGATGCTTGCAATAGAGCGGAAAGTGCACTGAGAACTTAAGTTCTCGGTTGGCGATTTTACACCTAACCGAAAGCATTGCTAAAACCGCCATTAGATTCAAGTTCTCTCTTGCACTTGTTATTCTGCTTATTTAAATGGCTGTATTATCCTATTTCAATCAAGACTTGAATTAATATTTTGTAGCTTTACTACGAACAATCGATCTTTTTGAGTAATTGATGATAGTGATAGATTCGGCTTAAACATAATGTCTTCAACTTCAGAAATTTTTGAACTTTTCATTAATTAGAATCTTCATTTTGATCGTTGTTAATTAAATATGTAAATTATTTAAATTAACTTTTAATTAATTTACCGAATTAGCATGCAAAGTCATAATAATTACCCTCTAGATTTTTATTTTGCCTTTTATTTCTTAATTATTGTATTTTTATTTTAATAATTAATATATTTTTTTTCATTGTCTCTTATATTTTTTATTTTCAATCAAAATATGGAATAATATTTCCACTCGTTAGTTGCTAGAACCTCAAATGGAGCAGAATTGGTTCTGATTAACAAGACACGATTGTGGGTATATTTTTTTTTTCTTTTTTTAAAGTGTCTATAAATATTATATTTGTAAATTTAAATCTAGATTTACTGATCCATTATATATCTCGTTTAGTTACAATCAAGGTCTAGTGCGTTAAAAATTCTGTACTGATACAGATACATTTTTTTTTTTTTTGCCATTTGGCATTTTTCTTTCTTTTCAAATTTCTTTTTTATTTTTAAAATTTTTTTTGTAATTATGTATTTATTAAATAATGATATGATTTTACATTAAAAAATAGATAAATAAAAAGTCTTGATATAAATATTAAAATTCTTGAAAATATTTAACCACAATAAATATTTTTTTTATAAATGATTTTAATTAATATCATTTATTAAAATATTTAATGATTTAAATTATAAAAATTAAAATATGTATTGATTTAAATTATTCAAAAGATTATTATTGGTGCTTTACACTGTCACGACCCAAAACCGTGGGCCGGACCGGCACTAGGACCTGGGTAAGCTTAAGGCCCCCGAGGCCCGTAGTAAGCCTAAACTATCCAAAATCCATTCCTACTATCATTTAACTGACACAATAGTAAGCCCATATAATGA
>CANUEP010048536.1:0-10154 GCA_947857235.1 Jatropha podagrica | reverse complement strand
AATTTTTCTCTTAGAATTTATATTTTACCAAATAAGTATAATATGATTTAATAAATATTTTATTATGTGCTTTACGAATCAATTTAATAATTACTAATTTTATTTATACACATTTTCATATACTTAATTATCTTACCAATTAAATACCATATGATTTCGAAATAATAATTCTTTAACTACTTTACTTTGCTTAATCTTGAAATACCAGTAAAACTTTTATTTCTAAATATGTTGCTAAAATCAAATAAATATAATGTAATTAATTTGTGTTTAATTAGTTAATTTGTTTCTTTATCAATTTATTTCTTTATTTAATATTACAATTCATTATTTACTACAATAAATTGTATCTCTAAGCACATATTTCTTTTCTGTCAAAAATTCGACAGCATCTCTTTTGTAAATTAAACTGCCTGAATTTTGCACATCACAATACACAGCCCCTCCATCGGGCAATTTCACAGTCATTTCCCATCCACCAATCTCAATCTCACTCAATTTCAATTTCGGTATCTATATTGTTCTACCCTTAACAATTCAACTGTCTTTATTTTACATTTTTCTCAATTCATAAATTCTTATCACTTTTGTTTGTAATCCATTTAAATTGGCTAATTTCACTAATAAATTTGGAAATTTATTTCACAAGTAACTTTCATGTAATTTACTTAATTATAATTAAGCCAATTTAATCTAACAGTAATAAATTTCTAATTTGAAATCTATACTAAAATTAAGTGACTGAAACATAATTTATACCGATCAACAATCCACTTCAGATTCATGTTCAGCGCGCAAAATGCAGCATTCTGCCTTTTGGGTACCTCGCAGGACCGCCGTCGGCCGGTCACCGGACCTCCATCTCCATCGCCACATGCGGTGGCCGAAAAAGCAATCTTGCCCAAAATTCAACAAAATTCATATCGCTCGACTCGATTTTCTACAAGGAACTCAAATCCAGCATTAATTTTTGGAGATGCTGCCTCCGTTCGTTGGAAATGGCTTCGACAGTCGCCTTCCCACTGTCGACCATGGCAGTGCCGCCATTCAAGCCCGTCGCCAACAATTAATGGAGGAAAAATATTCAGAAGGTGGAGAGAAATCGATCAACACCACCCTACGCGCCTGGAATTGCTGACAATAACTCAGATCACCGGAAAGCTCCTTCTCGTGATCTCCAAGCTTCCAGTTGCGATCTCCATCATTTCAGATCTCTATCACACAATCTGAGCCCACCCATGAGCTGCTTTCATTGAGCTCTTGCATTTGGTGTACTCGTCGGCCTGCTCGATCACCGGAAGCTAAAGGGCGGCGATGACAGTGAGAGGAGAAGGTTGGGGAAAGAGAAATGAGGAGGAGAGAGAGAAAGTCTCTTTCTTCTTTTTTTTTTGAGCGATTTGGTTCAATTCTTACTTTTATCTAATTAGTTTCGGTTCGATTTGAATCGATTTGATCTAACCCAACAATTTAGCATAGTTTACATTTGATTTAAGGGTTTTTCGATTGAGTTTGACTATTTAAATTTAGTTTTCGGGTTCGGTTTGCGGCATAAAATATTATTTTTTGCTAATTCACATTGGTGAAAATTTATAATTAAATTTTAAATAAAAATTCTTTCAAAAATAAATTAATGGGTCATTTCATAAAATCATTACCCAATTTACTTATTAAAATCATTTAATTAAATATTTCATAATTTATGTATTATTTCAATTTCATATTTCTTTGCCACCTAATTGAATTTATCATTCACTTTAATAATTAGATGAAATCATTAATTTAGCTTACATAATCAAACATATATATAAATCATATATAACAATACACCATTAATATTTAACTACCAAATAAATTCCTAATTGTAATCAAACTCAAATCAATTTATTTTAATAATTTAATTTACTAGACCTTGCTACATAGACTAAATTCAAGTTTGATTCGTAACTCAACCTAAGGCAAAAATGCATTTCTAAGCACCGCAATCTTCATTTTAAATTTAATTTACTCAACCTTACCTAGTCATTTAACATGTAATAAATTTCATTTCGTGAACCATTATTCTCGACTAATTCCAAATTAACGTATTTCACAATTATATTTAATTAAAACCATAATTATTCAATAAAAATTCCATTTATTTGAATTTCATAAATATTTAAATTAATGTATGAAATAAGCACTAACCTCCGGATGCAAATTCTAATTACATGGTTGCGTTCACCGCGTTGAGGAGAGGATTCTGCCTCTCAAGTGTCTCGCCGGAGCCTCGCTGGCACTGCCATAGACGGTGGTTAGAAAGTTGTCATCGCCAAAAATTCAAAATCAACTCATCAAAATGTTTATATTTTCATGAACTCTTCATTTTCCAAATTAATTTCATCATCTAATGTCAAATTTTATCAAAATACCAATTTTATACAACTAAAAACCTAACTTCTAAATTTTTCAATCTTGATAATCTCAGTGTTTTAGTGTAATAGAATCGATCTATCGCAGAAGGGGAAGGATTTCGAGCTTACCTTGTTGTCCAAGCTTGCCGGCAATGCTCTCATTTGCCGAAAAATCGAAAAGATGTAGTTGTCAAAGAGACAGTAGCGTCACGCGGAGAGAGACTCGCCTTGCGCGAGAAGCCTTCGACAGTCTGAGCAGTGGCCGTCCTTTGGAGCTTCATCCGCTCCCTTCGCCACATCGAGCGGCGTCTGTCAGGAGCTGGGAGGAGATCACTGCTACGATTGTGAAAGGAGAGGGAGAGTTATCGGGGAGAGAGTGTCGCGTGAAAGGGAGAGGAGAGATGGGGTTTTTTTTTAGCGATTTGGTTCAATTTCAGCTTTTATCTAATTAGTTTTGGTTCGACTTGAATCGATTTGATCTAACCCAACAATTTAGTTTAGTTTACATTTGATTTAAGGGTTTTTTGATTGAGTTTGACTATTTCAATTTGGTTTTCGGGTTCGGTTTGCGGTACAAAATATTATTTTTCGCTAATTCACATTGGTAAAAATTTATAATTAAATTTTAAATAAAAATTCTTTTAAAAATAAATTAATGGGTCATCTCAATATATATATATATATATATATAGATTTGAAATTTCATGGTTTGAGGTTAAAAACAAAAATGCACGCCATTAAAAAATAATAATATGAATGGTGTGAAATTAAAAGTAAGAAGTAATAATTAAGAAATTAAATTAAAAATAATATAAGCAATATTATAAGTAACACTATATTTAAATAATATAATAGTACATATTAATAGTCGCAAAAATTCTTAGAATTGGAGAAATAAGTAAGGCAGTGGAAAAATTGAAGATGCTCCCTTTTTTAAGAAATCTCAAGACTTCATAGATGTGTCCACTCACTCTTTATTTGGAATAAATGAAGTCTATAAAATTTTATAGATTTCATTTATAAATCTAAATTTTTATATTTTTTATTAAAAAAATTAAAGAATTAAATTATGTGAATTCAATTCTATTGATTTAAATATAATTAAATCAAATTTTACAAAAATATATGAAAATTTCAAATTAATTCCACAAATCTATTATAAAACTCTTCATCCTTCTAGCTTTTTAAAATTGTTATAATAAAGAATTTTAGGAATAAATCAAATGAATTTTTAATTTTTGAATTTATTCCAACTATAAAAAATTATTTATAAATTAATTCTATCTAAAATTTATTTAAAAATAAATTCCACATTTTGATTTCATTTATATCAAATAGAAAATCAATGGAATATATATATATATATATATATATATTGAAATGTCTCATAAACTTATTTTCAAAAATTTTTCATTAGAAATTTAACCATATATTCTAAACAATGAAATCAAATGAAAAAAAATATTTTATACGAAGAATTGAACCTAAACACCAAATTTTAACCGACAAACCCAAGTGAAAACCTTAAAAATCAAAGTAAACAGCTGGGTTGGACTAAATCCGATTCGGATTGAACCAGAGTGACCTAGAAAGCCCTCGAAGCATTTCCCTTTCTTTTCCTTTCTTTTTCCTTCTCCTTCTTCTCCTCCTTTTCCCGATCCAATGGCACCAAACCTCTTTTCTCTCTCTCTTTCTTCGATTTTTCTAGCCACCTGAGATAGGTCATTTTCTTTTCTTTCTCTCTCTCAATTTGATCATGCTATCACTCTTTACTCTTCACCGTCGCACCTCAACTCCTCCCTCCCTCTGTTTCGATCTGAGTGAATCGCAATAGGCCACCAGCCTCTAGTCGCTCTACGTAGCATTCTCTCCTTGCTCACGAATCTGACGAGCATTGTAACTCAAGCAAGCGGCGGCTCTTTCCTCTGGATCGATTATGGTGCTAGCAGCGGCTGTAGGCTCCTACCGTGCCCAATTCAGCCGATTGGAGGGCCAATCTCACCCAATTGACATCAAATATGAAACCCTGAGAAAAATTTGAGCTAGATGATATGAAGAGTGTGTGATTCTAGACAACCATGTTTTCCAGCCACCATAGATGGCGGGGCCGGCGGCGATCGAGTGACCAGCCGGCGAGACCCTGGCAAGTTCCCGGGAGGCAGATTCTCCATTATCTTGCATTGGAACCGAACACGAAATCTGATTTTTTATTAGTATACTTTAAAATTCGGTTCGTTAAAATTCAGTGTAAATTCCAAATTGAAAATTTATTAAGTTTGGACTAAATCGGCTTGATTAAGAATTTAGTAAATAATATGAATTTAGTAAATAATATGAAAGTTAATGGTGAAATGAACTTCCAATTTATTAGTGGAAGTAGCAAATCATAGATAATAAGAATTTGTAACTACGTGAAATTGAAATTAAGACAATTTAAGTTTGTTAGTGAGTCAATAAGAATGGAATGAGTATTGATATTAATAATTTGTGAAATACCGTAAATTTTGGATATAAAATTATTGTGAATTGCATGATGGATGGACGGTATAATTATTGTGATATATGTGAAATTTGGATAGATTAGATAATAAATAATATATTGCTGAACTTTTGATAGAAAATGAAAGGTTGATTGAAGAATTAAATCTACCATACAAAATAAAAAATGGTGTTATCAAATAAGAAAGTAAATTGTTGAAAGAATATATAAGTTAAGTAAATGCAAAATTTGATTTGTATTTGATTGAGTTTAATATAATATTTGAAATGGAATTTTTAATAATATTTTAAGAACAAACAAAGTAAAGAAATTTAAAGATTCTTATTCCAAAACCTTAATCCATTTATTTGGTAATATATATATATATATATTCATAAAATTGGTCCTTATTCAGTTCGTGTTACTGATTTTATTTATTTTACTGTTTATCTTTCAATTATCTGGTCCTTTGATTTGATATCCAATTACCTGATCCTTTATTTTATTTTTATGTTATATTCCAGTTATCTGGTTCTTTAATTTACTATTTATTTTTCAGTTATCTAATCCTTTATATTTATATTATTTATTTTATATTCTCTTATTTATGTTATTTCTTATTGCTTTAGTTAATTTATTTTCAGTTATTTCTCTCTTCTTGCCTTTAGTTATTTCCTTTAATTACTTCTCTTCTCTATCTTTGTAATATTAATTATCTTCTTTATTTTCTATCTCCTTCGATCCTTCCTCCTCTTTGGTATTAGAGCCCAGTGGGGACAGAGTGGATGTTTATTGGGTTTGCTCCTGTCTTTTTTAGTTCTATCTAGCTCTAGTGTGAGGGTTCCAATGTGGGTGAGTAGTCCCGGTAATAAGACCTAGTGAGGCAGTAAAACCGTTGGTTACCTTACCATTACTGGAGTAGCACTCGAGTTAAGTATTGCTAACAAACCATGAGTATCCTTAATAGAAATCTGTCCATCTCTTTTGACTCCTCTACCTCTAGTAGGAATGGAAAGAAAATTGTGAATAGTGAAGCAATTATTATTGAAGATTTTGAAAAAAAGAATTGCTCATTGGAAAATACCCAAAGTGCAAAAAGAGCGAATATATCGACAATAAGGGTTTAATATCTTTAAAATAGACTATACCATCAAAACTGAAGAAAGAGATATTCAAATCCTCTATCCTTTTGAAACCATAAAACTCATCTCTAAAAAGTCCCTTAATAGGCACAAAGAAAAGAAGTACATTCATATAGGTCTCGTCCAAGTAGGCTTCAAACCTTTAACTAAAGAAGGCTTGAATACCTCCATCATTTCTATTTTGAGAGATGCAAGATTGTTTTATTTTGAAGATTCCCTTCTTAGTTCTATAGATTAAAGTTTATGCAATGATCCAATCTCTTTTGATTGTTATCCAAATCTTACAGTCTCTTTGAGGGATCAAAACATTCTTGATTATTTGATTTTATAAATCAAAGCTCCCCATTGCTTTGATTTTTAGAATTCATTATAAAACCATGATGACAACATTTGCATCTAATGTTTTAGTTTACTGCAAAAAAGGAGAAACTTTACTCTTAGAAACAAATTTCTCGAAAGCAAACACTATGATCCCAAGATTCATTAAATGGAAGGAAATTGATCTCCCGAAAGAATGGACCTTAGAAGGAATCACCAAGCCCACCATTGAACCAATTCTAAGCCCAAATACCAATCTTAAACAAATTATCTAGTACCCTGATGGAAAGATTAGTTTATCTTTTGATAGAACGTCTATAAGCTCAAATGAAACTGATACTACTAACAAGCCTCAAAATTATCTTCAGTCATTTATGCTCTGTACCATGGTCCACAACCATCCAAACATTCAGTATCAACTCCTCTAGTATTCTACCCCACATATCTACCTCCCTAAGCTATCCAGCCACCTAGGCACTCCATTTTAGAGATTCACCAAATCCAACCACCAGACAGTTGAAGAACTTGAAACCAACCTCCAAATAGTAAACTACCAAAATACCATTCCTAGACCAGTCTATACCATTCCAATAGAAAGAACTCTGTCTCCTCCTCTTTCTCCTACCTTTTCTACAGTAGCTAACAACATAGATGTTGAACTCAATGTACTGATGAAAGATTTCGAGATTAATAAAAAATATTTGCACACTGAATTTTATCCACCTCAAAATGAATAAAAAAGATTTTGGTTTTTCAAAAATTTCGTTGAACAAAGGCATTAAATCCAAGAAAAATATATGACTACATGAAACAAAATCTTGTCAATATATTATTTTTTGAATGGTTTGAAACCTATGCATCTAAGAATAGCATTGAATACCCTTTCAAGTCTATTCAAGTCAATTCCATCCTTAAGACAACCACTTAGGTCACGTCAGATGGTCGAATAGAGTCTGTTCACCCCCCTCTTAGGAAAACAGAATTTCATGTTCCTCATTACAAAGATCCAATTATTGCTGCAGCTTTCAAAAGTGGAGATTCTAATACATCCAAGGAAATCCAAAATCTTTTTTGAACAGAATAATTTCATTAATAATCATTTGCACACTGTAGGAGAGCAACTTAATAGGATAGAACGAAATCTCAGCCACCCTACTGTCAGTTCTCAAACAACCCCTGGCCTTGTCCTAAAAGAGCATAAAAGTCAAAGTCCTCTTTTCAAACCTCATGAAATGATGAGTAGCAGTAGAGTTCAACTTCAAATTATGCCAACTCAGAATGAATTTATGGAAGCAATTAGGAGGAACCTACAAAATCCTGTAATATCCTGATTTTTAGAATTATGAATAATGACTATTGGATTGCTAATTGATAAGAAATTGGGGTATTGGTATGAATTTCAATTCAGATATGTTATTTTCATAATTATTTTGTTTAGATGGTGATTCATAGTTACATGTTATTTATTTGATTATTCGTGTAATTAATTTGGTATTTGATTCAATTATTGGGATATGATTTCCAAATAGGATTATTGATTATTATTGTTACTCATTTATTATTTAAGGATTATTTATTAAAGTATAGTTTTAATTGTATCAATGGTATTTCATAAATGAGTTTTAAATAAATGGACTTATTTAATTATGAGTCATTTTGTGTTTTTTTTTAAAGAAGGAAAGGAAAAAAAAATATGTTTTGACCTAAAATTTAAAAGAGTGGTCTACACCCTTTTTTGGAAAGAGAATGTTGCCCTCTTCACACACACATGCACAAGAGAGAAAAAAAAGGGAGAAAGACAGATCTCCTCCTATTCATGTGATTTAACCATTGGAATCTATAATCATATGAAATTGAGAGTTAGCAACATTAGAATAGTGATTGAAATTAGAAGAGTGAGGTGTAATTAGGCTGTGATCATAAAAAGGCATTCCGTAATCAAGGTAAGTTTCTATTTTGCAGTCCATATATTGTTCTTTAATTTGATTGTGTTATTAAAGTCATTATTGTCAAGAGATTTCAAATCCCTAATGATTGACGTCTATGTTTTGTTTTGCTTTTCATACCCATAAAGAAGGGTGGACCTTCTAAGGTTGATAAGGGCAAAGGGAAGGCATAATTACAGGAAGGCATAATTACAGGAAGTTTGATTTGATGTTGTGAGGTTTGAGGTTAGTGCTCTACAAGTATATGCCTATTTGATTTCTTTGAGTGATGTTTCTATTTTTGTGAACTTGAGTATACTTTGGAAGATTTTTATGAATTTGGTTGTATTGATTGAAGTTACTGTTGTGAATATCACATTTGTGTTTCTTTGAGCTCTTTTACTCTTATTTGGCATGCTTAAATGTAGTTTATTTGTTAATTTTTGATTCTTATGAGGATAAATTGATTTGGCATGTTTAGAGGCTTTAAAAGAGTGAAATCTCGTAACTGGAAAACACTGATTATACGGCCATGTTTCCTGACACGCCCAGGCCGTGTAGTCTTTTGACTTGTGAGAGTGGCTTGCTGACACGGCCACGATGCTGGTTACATGGCTATGTTGTCTGACAGGCCCAGTTGACACGGCCATGGCAGAGAACACGGCCTGGTCGTGGACTCTTTTGTCCCTCACTATGCTACCATGCATTTTTTACCTTCTAATGATGCCTAAACACTTTAAATGCATACCTAATGTATTTTTCATGCGATTTTCTTTCTAAAATCTCATAGAAACATTAAAGAGAAATAAACAAGGTATGTATCATGATTGCATGTTGGAATGAACTTAGCTAAGGTGGGATTATTGGTCTTCCATACGTTATAAGCTAAAATACCTTATTATATGGTGACTAGTTAGATAAATATATATGTATTAAGTGAAATTGGGATGATTAGGGACTGTAATTGAGTGATGAAGCTTAATTAGGGATTTAAGCCTAAATGAGGTATGAATGTATAATTGAATGAACCAACGTGTGACTATATACTAGTTTGAGATAGATGTATGATCAGCTTAGGAAGGAAGCATGTAACCTAGTGTTTTAGGATCGTTGAATCATGTTCCCACGTGTGTATGACTTGATTTTTATGGAGTGCATGGGTTGTATTCGATGCATGATGCTATCCTACGTTTTTTTTTTATTGTGATGTTGACTTGCTCGACCTATGAACTTCTATGAATTGAGCATGTGCTTATGACATTTTACTACCAATTCAGTATTATACTTTGGAAAGCTTAATGCTATGCACCAGGTACGCTTACTTACTTGACATCATGAATAACATTAGACTAAGATGTTTATGCATTGTTGCGATCTTGATTGAACTACTTGAGCAATATAGGGTATGAATGTGGGAATATTAATACTCGTAAAATTGTATGAGTATGGATGTTTCGGATTTACATGAAGCTTCTAAGCTTCTATGATTAATGAGCAGGTTGCAATCAAGTATGTCTGTGAGTGCTTGTGATGCTATAGTTGAACTTTTGAGATTCTATCTGTGATTGGACTCAGATACAATGTAAAGAACTATAACTAAACGTCTATAGTTGTACGAATGTGGATATACTGATACTAATATACTGAGCATGTTATTGATTATTGGATTTGAGCTATGATCATATGCTGGACATAGGGTGTCTCACTCAGGTTGCGAACGTGCACCAACGTTCTGTAGGCTTATGCTGCCGTTCTGTAGGTGTGAACCCCTACCCCACCATACGTACTCGCAATGTGGAAATGCGTATGACAAATGGATAGAAATGCACTTAATGTGTGAGAGTCGCCACCTTGTTTAATTATTTAAGGGTAAACTAGGAAAACCCTAAATGACTCCAAT